>JAHWFP010126231.1:42069-60911 GCA_023313725.1 Lithobius niger
GGAGAGAATGAAAAAAAAACTATTAAAATTTATCTGGAATGTGTGCCAGTCCAATTTTCTTTTATATTTACCATAAAAAAAAGAGATTGGGAGGAGGGGGGCTGGAAGAAAAGAATGAAAGAAAAACTTATCAAATATATCTGAAATGTATGCCAGTCCAATTTTTTTTTATTGGACTGGCAGTCATTCCAGATAAATTTATAATTTTTTTTTAACTTAAAACTTAAAAAAAAGTGGTGGAGAGGAAAAGAAAAGGAGCTGAAAAAAAATTTGTGTAATTTATATTGAATGCCCCCCAATCCAATTTTTTTTTTAATTAGCTTAAAAAAAAAGGTTGGGGGAAGGGTTGGGGGAATTTCAACAAATTTCATTTTTATTTCATCTGAACAAGTTTTTTTAATTCTCTTTTGGTTCATTTGGAGGCCCTGAAAAGAGCCGGTTTTGCTCCTTGTTGAGGAAAAAAATCTTGCTGTAGCCAAGTCAAGGGGGACTTCTGAAAACACTTCATGAGTATAAATTCATGGAGAAGCTGCTAATGGCTGGAAAGCGAATGTTTGACAACAGCTGGTCCACAAACTATTGTTTAAAACATTCACCATTCATTTCGTCTTGGATCGGAACAAAAACGTAGCGTTTGGCACGAAGCCGTTGAGCTTCCCGCATGATTCAGAAAAAAACCGCTGCCTCTTCCCGGTCGGGATCTGCCTGCCGCGAATGTTAATTTCATCGTTATTTCATTGTTTAGCCCTTCACGAAATACGAGATACCTATTTTCTGAGTGACGTAATTGTTTAATTTGTCATAAATGTCTTTGACGTTGGGCAACAACTTTAGGTCGTCAATGAAAAATGTACGCATGGCAACTTTGCCGTACTTCATTTCATCAGCTTCGAAATCAGTATTCGACACAAAGACAACTTGCTGTCTTTTATACTCTATATTTAACATTAGCTTCGAATAAATGCTATCAATGTAGAATAATTACCATCCATTACCGTCCTACAGTAGCTCGAAGAACAGGCAGTTTAAACTCCGCCATGTCAGTGACAGGCGATGGATGCGGTCGCTTCTTACCCGGCATACAGAACGTTGGCTGCCCGGCTATAATTGCTGCCGTTTCGTCGGCTACTAACGCAGCTTTTCCGCCGTTGACTATCTTCTCCATTTAAAAATGGAAACGTTCGTTGTCGATGCAGTTCGTTCTAGAAGATCACAACACTAGCAGCTTCTCCTTAGCTCCTGAAGTAATGAAAGACGTTCCACACTATTCCCCTTACTTGGCTATGTAAAGTTTCTCCCTTCTTGCTCACGCTCAAGCGAGCCGAAAATGACGCTATATTGGACTAACTGTTTGGCGCTTAAATTGATGACGTCATGGCCGATGACGTTTTGTTCCAGGCCTAATCAATCGCCGCGTAATGACCATATAAGGCAAACCATTCTTTCTTGAAAAGAACTATAGGTTTGGTGGGATTTGTTCTTTTTTTTCACAAGTTACTAATATGTTCCTAAGCAAACCAGGCTCAGAACTATCGAAAAACCAGTTTGGGTCTGCTATGTCGAACTGCACGAGAGAAGGTGGGATTCTGCCTTGTCAAAAATCGTGATATACTATTGTTGATGCCCACCCCTTAAAAATCATGGATTTTCTGTGGTGAAACTAACTAAAATCTTCTTACTTTTTAACGAAATCGAAGTTTCATCCTGGTAAAGCTTGGTTTTTCTGCAGCCAAAATTAACTAAAAGCTTCATACATTTAACAAAATCAACCTTTTAATCCAAGACGATTCACAGGAGCGTTTGTAATCACGGAAAAGTCGGCATTATTAGACCTACGCGATCGATCATTTACGTGCGTGATCTGGATTCAGTGTAGAAAAAACACAATGCCTTTATTCTCATTTAATCACAAATTTAGTTTGTTAGATCTTCGTCTTTCCAATAACTAACATAATTCAAAGTTAAAAAAAAACTAATTTATAATCATCACCAACCTTAAAAATGACAACGCGATTCACAAGCGGGAGGCACGTTTTGTGTTGACGCAAATTTCCAAAAGCGTGAGCCGGCTGACGCCAACCTTCACCAATGTTGGTTGCCACTCGCCAAATGGCGGCCAACTTGATTTTTAGCCCTACAGGCCATAACGGCGACTGATTAACAAACCCTGATGCTGAAATTCATAGCTCGAAATTAGCGGTATCGCATCGCAATTTGCACCACAATTTTAGACATTAGCGATACAAAATTGAAATTTGCGTAGCAGTATAGCGATGCAACATCACGGCGAAAATACTTTATAAGGGTGATTCTCAGATAATGTCAAATTTCTTGTCCCGATCGTCTCACCAAAACAATTTCTTGTTTTCTGAATAATTTTTAGTCCACAAATGATGAGCATCACTTGTAGAAAATATACGAACGATATTCATAGCTAAAGTAAACTCAGATAAGTTGTTAGTTATACTTCAATGACGAAAATATCATTACCATCATGCGTCCCACACCTATGAGACTTGAGTTGCATACAACATTCGACATGCAAAATTGTCTCAAAAAATTGCAACTTCATTTCATTGCATTTCATTTTCAAAAAGTGTTGAATATTTAAAATCTGCTGCTATTATGCCAATTATAGTCCTGAATTTTTGTAATTTGCCATTTTTATGCCTGTCCCAAACTTCTACCATCATTACTGTAACACTCATTGTTGATTGTCCTATTCACCACTAGATGTCAGACTTATTACATATGGTACTGTTACAAGCATTATTAGCCATAGACCTGATGTGTCATACAACAATTCGGCAGCACGAACTCATCTTTTTCTGTAGGGAATGCAACAAAAGGCTTGAATCAGGAGGGTATAAATAAGAACCATCATTATCATACCCTGTACAAAATATTACGGAAGCTTGTAAACCCAGAAAACTACCTTAGGTACTTGTATTGAACATGTACGTAGCGGAAACTAACGTTAAGCTTAACATCCACTTGGTGATTTAAATAGAAAGTTCCGGAATCTGTCAGATCGTCATTACCATCACGCATCATTACCATCATTTTAGCAACAAAAATCGTTATGGTAATGATGTAACGTGATGGTAATGACGCAGGTATTGTGCGGGGAGGGGAGGGGGAGAGGTAACTGAAGAAAAGTTTTTTTTTAACTAAAAAACTTTACCGTAAAGCTTAAAGGATATTTCCAATTACAGAGGTCGAAATATTCGGATGCACAGGGGCAAATTACACTCCAAAATCGTACTTTGCACTCCAGAAGCAACTCGTGTAGTGCAAAATTGCACTCCAAAGTTGAATTTTCCATAATTTTTGAACCGCACAAGCTACAGACATGCAGTTAGCAGCATTTTAAACAGCTTGGAGTTAGATTTCCTGTAGCATCATTCCTTTCAAATTATTTAAACTTGATCATTTTTTAATATTGATTAAACTACGTGTATAGGTTTTTTGGTTGAATAGCGAAATTAAGTCAGTTTTAAGCATAATGCAGGAAAACAGTACATATTATTGAGATGCTGAATGTTAGAATTTTCGATGGCTGTAAAATAGGAGACCACATTGTTGGTTTAGATTTTGGTTTTGCACTCCAAAGACTTTTTTTGCACCCAGCAACAGATTCGGGGTGCAAATATGCACCCGGATCAAAATTTGGAAATTCGACCCCTGCAGTTAGTTACAAACACTTGAATTTCAAATCGATTTAACTGAAATTTCAGTTCCAATGTTATTCCCATAGAGCTAGTCATTACCATCACAGTTAATGTCATTACCATAATAGTGCATGTTTTCATCGCCTTTCAAGTCCTTCACAATCATCACCGGGCGTTACGGCTCAGAAACAGTTTCATTATATTAGGGCGAACAATAATAAAATTACTTTATGTCTTCTTGGCATCAGAACGAGTCAATAAAGGATACTTTTTGATGTAAAATTTGGAAAATTACAATATTGCACCAAAAAATAAACGTTTAACAGTTCTTATTCAGTCAATTGAAGTATCTCCTTGATTTTCATTTGCATGGTGGTTGGTTACACAAATATATCAAAACGTCAACCCATGCAAGTCAAAGAACTACAGTATTGAAAGTAGCCATAAAACAGAGCGTGGTGGTGATGACATTTTTTCACATTCAACACCATTCTAAACCCCATAACTTTTTATTGGTGAAATTTGTTTCCTTGCAAGTCATAAATTCATGCAAAATAGCCATTCTACGTGCAGAAAATACAAAAATTAAACAGTTTTGTGATAATAAAATTTTTCAGCTTTTCAAAAGTGAAAATTTGACATTATCTGAGAATCACCCATAACTATGTCAATAGAACAATCATTGTGTTCGGTAAAATTCTTAAACCCTACAAAAGTTAGGTTATTTTTATACCACATGCAAAGAATGAAATTAAACGATACACAATCGTAACATAAAGCATCAGAATATTTCGGTATTAAAAAAAATAATGCATGTTACGCGTCACACAATCACATTCCGTTGTTCTAGCTGAGCCATCAGTTAAAGCAAAAACGCCCTTTGCGTGCCAAGAAAAATAATTATGCTTCATGAAAACTGCTAACCATTATTTTGCTATTGCTACGCAAATTTTTTATTTGAATCGCAATTACGCTACACACTTTTTTTTGGACATTTCGAGCCCTGAAATTGTCATATCTCGTGAACCGTACTATCTAGAAACAAATATGCCAAATTGTTACTAGCCTCTGTACCTGACTGGAGAGTTAGATTATTGAAAACGATGTTTAAACATGAAGTAGTGACACACCTGCTAAAACCTTTTCTACATGGCGAGTAAGTAATAGACAATGGCGAGTGAATTTTAATATCTACTGGCCAAGTGGCAAGTGCCACTTAATTCACATTCGTGAAGGTTGGCTGACGCTGAGATCTGGAAGACTTTGTAAAAAAAAAGTGATCCGGAAGATGCCCGAGATCCAGTGTGACCATGTAAAAAAAAAAGTGATCCGACAGATGCCTAAGATCTGGCATGACCTTATAAAAAAAGGTTACCGTATTTGCTTACCGGTTATGAACAGCGTTGTCATTTTGAAGGTTGGTGATGATAATAAATTAGTTTCAACTTTGAATTATGTTAGATATTGGAAGGAGGATGATCTAATGAACTAAATTTTTGAATAAATGAGAATGATGGCATTTTGTTTTTGCTAGTCTGAATCCACATCACGCAAGTTAATGATCGATCCCATAGGCCTAATCTTGTTTACGATCTTGATCCGCTCACGTTACTGATCATTTGTATGGTTAGAAATTAATTTTAGCTGCAAATTATGTTGAATTTAGGAGGAGAGACCATACAATAACCTAAATTTGTGAATAAATGAGAATAAAGACACTGTGTTAATGCCAGATTGAATCCAGATCACGTACGCTGATGACTGCATTATTGCCAACTTTTCAGTCATAGAAATCTCCCTCCCTGTACAGAAATTAATTTAGAAAATAGATAATACTTGTTTTTAACGCCCACCCCCCAATTTTAGGCAATTAATTTTACAAGCCCATGGGCATTTAATGCATGATTTACGGTATTCCGAGCATTAGACTAGTTTGACTGGACTATATCTTCTATTAAAAGGATTTTACCAAAAAAGATGTGTGCTTTGCATGCACATTTCTCTTTGTTCGGTCTAGTTTGTGGGTGTGATTTATCTGTGAGCTCGGTTTATACGCCTGACAATACCGTAACTTTTAGTACTATCATTGAAAAAATAAAACTATACTTTACTGATACTGCGGGCCAAACAACCAATACAGAACAGATTGGGTGAGAATTTTAACGTCATTGTCATCTTGGCTTAAATTAATTGTAATTTGACTTCTTGTTCAGCTGCTTGACTAAGGAAATGCACCCCAAACCGTTCCCTTCCTCCTTATTTTTTATCCATGTTTTTTTTTTGTTCTTTTACAGGTGTGATCGACTTGTAGTCGAAGCATTGGTTGTTCTGGTAATCCTGGTGGTGAACTTAGCCACTGTGGGATGGGATAGTAGGATGCGACATCATGAGATTCAGGATAGAGTCCAACTTGTATTAAAGTATATTAAAGGTATTGTTCAGCACACATTTTCTGAACTCTGTAAATAGTTTGAAATGTTAGCATTTAGAGCTGTGACGTCTTGTTCTAAATCGGTTTTCTGAGCAGGAAAAAGTGTACCTTTCAAGCATCAGATGCCCCTTTTTAAGAAGTTTAGGTTAACATAAATACTTTGTATGGGTGTTACCTATGCTAAATATGGGAGAGACTTGGGAGTTGTCAGTGTGAACGCTTGGCTTGTCTTCAGTAATGGTTTGTATCGAATGTCGATGTTGGCACTATACTCATTACTCATCATGCATCCACTTTTGAATTGAATGTAGTTTATTGTGACGAAGTGTTTACTGTCGTCCGTCTTACTCGATGAACACACGGTGAACACATGAACCCTTGGCTCTTGCACATGTATTTGCCATACACATCAGTATGAATCTGGATGCAACAATTGTAGATCTGCGTCTTTATTCTACATTTTCAAGTATCCTTCATTCTACGGTTTTCATTTCTTTATAATAGGGGCAATTTCGATACAGCAAGGAGAATATTTTACTGTGCCAATCCAGGGAGGTAAGTAATTTAACCCAGTGGTGCCTGAGCCGAGGAAAGGGAATAACCTAATTATAATAATAATAATAAAATTTGTTGCTGCAGCAACAGGACTGGCAAGGACCCAAGAGGTCGCTGACTGCCAGCCTAAAAGGGGAAAGCTTTGACTATATGCAGTGAAAAGTAGGAGATTTTTTTTTCTAAAGCAGAAATTAAAAGCATGTCAATGAGATAAAAATAAGCTAGTTTAAAAAATAGCATAGCCAAACGAATGGGAATGTGAAGTCTAGGGTAGGGAAGGGTCACGACTGCCTTTAGAGCTGCCAGGGACGTAAAGGTCCCCGACGGCATTGCCAGACGTGTAGGAAAGGTAAGGGAGGGAAGATGGCCAGTTGTCTTTCATTATCACTAAATAATATTAAAATTAAGGCTCGGCCGATACCAACTTTGAACGATCCGATCCGATACCGATACGGTCCGATGCTACATCACCGATACCGATGCCGATACTTCAATGCATTACTTCCAGTAAAGTTAATGTTTCTTCAATATTCAGAAACAAAATTTGATGAAAAATTCCAAATCTCAAAGCTCCATCAGGAAGCATCTTGCAGTAAAATGCGCTTTTTGGAAACTGTTTTTTTGGTTTTTGTTAAATAATTTGAGAACGACTGAAGCTATCGCTCTGAAATTAGCACCATTGGAAAGCCCTCGAAAAAACGGTTAAAATGGTGTATTGGAACATAAAAAACGGACAATTTTTGGCGAAGATATCGCAAAAACCGATATTTGACCAAACAGTTAGCCGATACGATACGCTACCGATACCGCTAGTATCGGTGCCGATACCGATGCCAATATCGGTATCGGCCGAGCCTTAATTAAAATAGATATATATAAATCATCCATCATAAGTTAAAAATAAATAACAAAAAAAATTAACCATTGTTAGTTGAAGATGCTGAAAGGGTTGTGGGCCGCTAATACTGACGTTGTTTTTGTGGTGGGAAAACTAACAAGCTCTCTTAATAACAGGGATAAGGTATTCAGTAAGTAGCTCCCTGCGGAAGCCTTCCTTCGAGTTCATGCATACTGTCCCTGAATGAAGGGCATTCCAAACCGGGACGACCCGGACTGGAAAGAAATTTTTTTCTGCAGTCAAGCCGAGACCCCTGAACCGCAAGCTTCCAGGGATGACCCCGGGTATTACGAAGATGAGGGGCAAGGTCAAAGCGGGGTAAATCGACCGAAATAAGGTTATGTAGTATTTTATACAATAGAATAAGGTTGAACCTCAGTCGACGAAGTTCCAACAGTTCAAGGCCTGCCCTGGAAAGTCGTTCTAGATTATCATGATCAACATCGCAAAGTACAGGGAGGCATTTGGTGAATCTCCTCTGCACCGACTCGATTAAGTCGATGTCTTTCACAAAGTAAGGTGACCAAACCGGTGTGGCATACTTGAGAATTGGGCGAACGAAAAATTTGAATGCCCATACCATAGTCGTAAGATTTCTCGATGTGAGGAAACGGTTAACCACAGACAAACGGCGGAATGCCATGGCCGCTCACCTTCCAACAGTGTAAGGACACCTTCAAGGATGAAAACCAGATGCCGAGCTCACTGATTTCCTCAACCACTGGAAAGTTGTGCCTGAGCAACTTCAGAAAACGTGAAAAAATACTATACTTTCTTATTGCCGCTAGAATATATACAATACCCGTAAATTTTTATATTGTGTTCTCGTAACGCTGTGTTACATCCTAGATTTTCTGAGTTGTTTGGACCCAGCCAATTGTTAACCCAAGTGCGCACACCCCTCCTGTTAAAAGAACTTACTACGGGAGCTCTGCATCTTTTGTTCTCTAGTGGCCATGTTGAATGGTCGCTTTATCCATCCTTTTCTTTTATTCCCTTTCGTCTCCTGCGCCCTGCCTCTTTCGCTGGTGGCTGCTCGGCATGAAAGACGCACCTCCTTCGTGGTTCGATGCACGTCTTCGTTCCAGCCCGCTGTCTGGTCTTCTCACCTCTTACGTGGCTGATGCCCGGCACGAAAGACTCGCCTTCCTTCGTGGTCTGATGCAAGCCTTTTCGTTGCTACGCCCGTCTTCTGAACTTAAGTTACTTTCGTGGCTTCCACTTGGCACGAAACACGTTTTCTCCTTGAGGTTTGTAACATGCCGTCCCTTCGTCGCACCACCTCACCTCTTGGAACCATTCCGGCGCGAAAGATGCATTCTCCCTGGGTACTTGTTAATAACAAGCCTCTTTCGTCACACCAACCATCCTTATGGACATCTTGCCTCTTTCGTGGCACTCACGCCGGCACGAAAGACGCCTTTCTGGACTGATGCAAGCTGTTTTCATCCCCACCATATGAATCCCTTGCTTCCCTCTTTCGCCCTACAACATTAGGATTATTGAAGCCATTGGATACATGCATTACCTTCATGCTGTTCGGCGTTACCGAACCACATTGAATTTTATAGCTTACCGGCAGAATCTTCAAACGTCATTCATTTTCGGTTTATTCCGATAACGAACTGCCGATTAATCGTTCGATACTGTCTCCTTCCCGTCCTTTGGCAGTACATGTGACACTCACTGAATGACGTCCTCTGCTGAAGCAAACAAATCTCTCACAGTTTTCCTTTCCGCAGACTTCACCAGACTGTGATTGAAGTTGGATCTACAACTAAGCTGTCTATGGTCACTCGCCCCCCCATTACTCCGCAAAGACCACCAACGCCTCACACCACCCAATTTGACTTGGAGCAGTGGAAAAAATATGGAATACGATAAGGGGAAAACACATGACCACCAATCCTTCTCACCCACAAGTTGCGGGAAAGAAGCAAGAATTACAGGCGACCTCCACTCTTGTGGCCACCTCGCACCCATGAGATGCGTTGCAACACCTCGACGGCGGCTCCTCGGAGCCCTTCTCACCGACCAGGGCTCGTTCCCACAAGTTGATACCGTGCAAAACTGCCTACACAATTGTTTTCTTCAAACGACCTATACTTCCTTCCTTTCATCCCGGCAGCCAGCTGCGCCCTACCTGAAGGGAAGCAGTGGGACCCCGAGCCTCTGGGCCCTTTCGCCCGTCTGCTGACTCGATCATCTTCTCTTTTCGTCACGGGACCGGTCGAAGTCATCGTGGCTCCCTCCCTGTTGTCTCCCAGGGTCGATCCACTCTTTCGCCAATTTCCATCTTGCAGCCTCCATCAGGAAGCATGACCACGTCAGCTTGCTGCTCTACTGACTGGTCTAGTTTGCTTTTATCGTTTCCGTCTGATTTCTATGTCAAACTAAACGTCTGGATGTACTCTGTGGTGGACCTTGCTTGTGGCGAGACGGTGCAAGGCCTCCTTTATGCTTTGTAAGCCATGATGAAATTCAAAATGCACACTACCACCCCAGTAGAACACTTCAGTCAAACTTCAGAGTTCACTGTAAATTGTCGGCGAGTCCTATCGCCTTCTTCAGACCAATAAAATTAACGTAAAAATGAAAAAGCACTACATCACATCACATTCATCTGCTAGAAAACATTCAAAACTCGGCGCTATGTAAGCCTATGTGTAATACACACCGCTTCCATCGTCTACGCAACCACAACAGGACCGGGCCATACTTGGAGGCCTTTTTCCCTCTTTATGATGTAAGACTCTGTGGCCCCTTCTTGTAAGCCTTTCCCCCTTCCATGATTCGTCGAGCCTATGGCCTAGTCTCCAATCTTTTGATCTTTCCCTGGTAATGCGTGCACAAGAATGGGGCGCATTAGCGTCGTCCTGGGCACCCGCTGTTGTTTGTGTGCCGTTGGACGACATCATAACAGGCATCACATGGCGCAACACACACACACCTTTATTAGCCACAATCTGAGAGATGTCAGTGGGGTTATGGGTGGTTCTCGAATGAGAGAACACATGATGGCTGGCAGCTCGGTGGGTAAGAAGTAGTGACTCGTTACTTTTGGATGAGCATTTTAGTTCAGGGTTTAGCTCAACCTAGCTCATCTTCGATGAGTCAGCTAGTAGGCTAACTAAAAGGAAGTATTTTCGGATAGTAGTGAAAACGTTATTTTAAAGATCGGGATTGACCGAGTCCGGATGTATCCGGATGCGGCGCCAGATAATGCAGTATCCAGCCAGATCCAGATCCCGTAATTTTTTAAACCGGATCCGACCGGTTCCTACACAAATAATCAACTTCAATCGTTCTTTGTAATAAAATCAATAAGCGATCTACGAGTATAAAAAATTGTAGACGAATTGCATTATACTGTTAATTATTGTAGAAAAATATAGGCTACTTGGGACCCCCGCATTACGTTTTTATAATTTAAAGAAATTGCGAAGTTCGACTACGTAAATGCGCTTACGAAAATATTCAACTTGCAGTACCCAGGAGACCATGAAATAACATCCACGGGTTATTCTTCCATTACAGCATCTTTTATTGCTTCCGAAATCTTTTTTTTTTATGTCTTTAATACAGTAGAAGCACTTTAAAGTTGTTCCATAATCACCATCGTTGTAAATCTGTGACCAATGGGCCTAACGTTTAGTAGCCTAAACTATAGCAGCAGTTTGACACGTTTTGAATGGCCACCTACCTATTGAATCTTTTAAGCTTGTGAGAGTAATCTGCAGCAAATAAATCGTAAAATCCAAGGAAGAACGGTGATTACTGGAACAGAATACGTTACAGTTGATTGCTGGCTGTTTAAGGAGGCCAAGACTTTATTAATCTAACGTTGTTCGTCTTTCTTGATGTAGTGACAGTCCGCCAAAAACTCGATTTTCACTTTTTTTTTGCGCTGATCAGCGTAGGCCTAGACATTGGCCATTCACCAAAAGTACCTCCACTTCAAACATCTGTATCTCGGCGAATAATGGACCAAAACGACTGAACTTTTTAACCTTTTAATAGACCAACACTTTAGCTTTCATCTAGGGATCGACTGAGTCCGGATAGATCCGGATCTGGTAATGTTTTTAAACCGGATCCTACACAAATAATCAACTTCCTTTTTTTCTTCGCTTCTTAGTAAAATAACTAGGCGGTCTACGAGTATAAAAAATTGCAGACGAAATAATTATATTGTAACAAAAATATGAACTAGAGAATACTAAACGAAGATGCTCAGAAAGTCAAAACCTTTATCGGGGAGCACAAATCGAGCGCTATTAGACTCGTGTTGTACCGACTCATTTCTCCGCGAAAGAATCGTAATTTAAAAAATTTTATTTCCACGAAGACAGCTTTAATTCACTAGATTTTTTTTTCTGATCTATCAAACTTACCTTGGTTAACCGCAAAAAAAAAAAAAAAACATCAGCCGCATAGATTAGGTGTAACAGGTATTGTTTTCCCTATCGCACGTGGCGAATGAGTTGGCCTAACGCACGAAGCTGCAACGTTAAAATTTTCACCTTTGAATCTTTTAATTTCTGGAAAAAAAATCCAAGTATTTACTTCACTGGGTAAATGTTGAGTGCCTTTGAAGTATCCAAAATCCATTTTATTGGAGAATCTGCTCCCTTAAATCGTTTTTAGACTTGGTAAACATTGCCTGTCATATCAGCAGTAGCAAAACGTTAGAGGCCACCTGGACTCCTGGAGGAGGTAGTCAACTGCAGGAGTAGTTAGCCAACTCCAAAACCTGATATGTCTGATAACACACCATATTTAAATCTACACATATTAATATTTAAAAAAAAATTATTTTCAGCTTTATCATTTTATTTGGCTTTACTTAATACGCCAGGTGTAGGCACTGGTAGCCAACTCAAAAACCAGACATGATTAACTGGTAACCTTGTTTAAATCTGTGAATATTTGTATAGTGTCTTTTTTAAATTTTTATTTCACCTTATGTTATTATTTTATTTGGTTTTATTTATAATTAAACAAAATTTAAAAATATTTTGGAGAATTGAAAAGAGTTTTTTTTTAACCAGGCATGATTAACTGATAACCATGTTTAAATCTTTAAATATTTATCTAGCATTTTTTATTTTTTTTTATTTCAGCTGTACGTTATTATTTTATTTTATTTATAATTAGACAAACTTTTACAATATGTTAGAGAATAAAAAAAGGTTATTATTTTTAACCAGGCACGATTAACGGATAACCACTTTTAAACCTGTAAATATTTTTCTAACTTATTTTTCTTTGTATTTCAGCTTAAAAAATAAAAAAAAAATTTTATTTTATTAAATTCTGCAATTTTTTTTTCGAAATGAAGCAGTAGGCTAGGCTAATCAATGAGAAAATCCTTAATTTAGAAAAATATTTTTTGATTGATTAACCTAATTAGTGCTTTATTGGATTGTTTCAAAAAAATTAGCAATTGTTTCAAAAAATGTAGCAACATTGTCAAACCAGTGGAGTGCTGTAGCCTATAGGCACTCTTAATAGCGTAAGACTTCTGAGTGTTTAATGTAAAAAAGTAGCGTAAAACAAAACAAAAAATAAACACCATCTGCAACTTATAAGGGGGAAAATTCAATTTCGAAATATTCCTTCTATTAAACAGTTTTAGTTTGAGCTGCAAGCCCTTCCTTCAATAGTTGTGATGCCTAACATTGCAGTTTTCGATTAAAACTTGTTCAAGTTTTGCATTTCCGACGTGCTCTTGGCAAAGCTGTCGAGTACAGTTTTAATTCAAGCCCATCCTTGTATAAATCCGTTAAAAACTCAGCCAGTTATAGTTAAATCAATTTCTTGTCTCAATGACCGTTTCCATCAAGAGCCTTCAATCCATTCCAGAGCCCCAAAACCTCAACGACTCCAGCGGTCCCGGATTCAGCCACTCAGAGCTCAGAAGCTCCAGCCAATCAGTGTAATTCCCATAGTCTTCCCCTCTATAAGGCCAATTCAGATCGTAACAGTTCCCTTTAAAGCTCTCACGTGGTGCAGCTTGGCTCTGGAGAAAGCACAGAATTCCCTCCTCCATGGCAGCCTGCCTCTCCTGCCGCCAACACGTGCAGTCATAGCAGACGTCCGCGGTTTCTCCCTCCATAAAACCAAATGCCCCAATGCATTCGACAGCATAGCTCACATCAGACTTCTACAGAGAGGGTCACTACGAAGGCTGGGATGGAGATTTCCAGGTCCGTCAGTTGCCATGCCGAGCAAGGTAGTGGTTTAGGTAACTAGTTGTACTTTTAACTTGAAATCTTTAGGAAAATTATTCTAAATTTTTAAACTTAAATTTAATGCTAACTCTCACTTTATTTTTATGCTGGACTCTGCCATCGTCATTTCTGACAACAGTCCATCATAATGCAAGGGTTTGAGGTCCCTTTCCTAAAAACCTGCTTTTTTTTTTTTGTTTATAGTTAACCCCCGATGTTGAATCAAATAATCAAAAGATCACTATAATCATTAACGTTATTTTCGTAGGAGCAGAGTACTCCTAAGGTTTGGTACCCGACTTTAACTAGATCATTTTGACGGTTGTTTGTAGGAGCTGAGTGCTGTACATTCAACATTGAGTATTTTATTTATCGCTAAAGTGCGTTAATAATTTACCGTTTTCTTTATTTTATCGCTAGGTGCGTTTACAATTGTAAAAAAGTTTAGGTAACTCAAAGCTTTTTCTAATCAAAACTGTAAACGAACTTGTGTAGTTCCAACTGAATTTTTATTGTAAAATTCTTTAAGCGAATTTAATGTAAATTCTCAAGTGTGCTTTCATGTAAAGCCTTCCAGTTTTTTTTTTATGTAAACAACTAGTGAACTAATGTAAAGTGTTTGACCTTTAATCATGTTTTAACCCCAGTTTTTTTCGTGACTATTTAATTGTTAGTGTTTTGAATAACTAAAAACCATTTTTATTTAAAGCTATTGTTTAGCTTTTAAACAGTACCCACCGTTGGTGGCAGCGACCATAGTATCGTTAGCTTGAACTTAGCCTACAGTTTAGGACATTAATCTCTACCCCACACTGGAGTAGGATTAGCTATGTGAATTTTACCGCAAAAGTAAAAACAGTCACTTTCACAAGCACCTTTTGAGAACTGGTAGCGCCCCTACATTGAGTAGCGTTTTTAGAGCAACTTGACCACCATGAGCAGCCATCTTGGAATTGAACAGTGCAATGCATGATGGTACTTTTCCGTAAAAATAAAAGTAACTAATTTGTTTTTAAACTTAATTGAAACTTTTAAATTAAACTGAATCTTTTGTGTTAATAAATTATAAAAGAATATTTCCGGAAAGCAAAGTTCTTCTGGCATGTTAGCTTCACTAAGCATTAGGCGTAGATCCTGGCAGGAACAATCCTATGTAACTACCTTCTTTTATACTTGATTTTTTTTTTATTAAACTGGATATGTTTGTGCTATTAAATTTTTATAAATATGAAATTCATTTATATTTTCACACATAAATTTAATGTGATTTGTAAAAAAATATACTGTTAGTGAAGAAATCCAATTAAATTAAACAAGCACTCAAGTAAAAAAAAAAAACATTTGATGCTTTGTTTCATAATTACATGTAATCTGGAGCCTATAGTAAACAATACACCCAATATACCCAATATATAAACAGTATATAATTTTCTCTGTATTGCTTTTTTTTTGTAATGTCAAATACATAAAAATGTAAGTAATTGCTTATAGGCTAGTACGACTTTATTTTTAAATTTCCATGCTGAACAGTTGTCTGCAGGATACACTAATTAAAATTAACAATTTTTTTATGTAACCAAAATTCAATCATTTTAATGTAATATAAATGCATATCCTATACTGTTTTCACATATGTTGCAAAATTCTGCAAATTCTTTTTCGAAATGAAGCAGTTGGCTAGGCTAATCAATGAGAAAATCCTTCATTTAGAAAAATCTTTTCTGATTGATTAACCTAATGAGTGCTTTGTTTGATTGTTTAAAAAAAAATTTCCACAATTTAGCAATATTGCCAAACCAATAGAGTGCTGTAGCCTATAGGCACTTCTACTGTACTCTTAATAGCGTGAGACTTCCAAGTGTTCTGTAAGAAAGTAATGTAAAACAAAACGGAAATTAACACCATCTGCAACTTATAGTGGGAAAAAATAAACAACTTTATTTCATCATTTTTTGTGAATTACCCGGTATCCGGCACCGGCCCGGATCCGGGACCTAGTTCCGGAACCGATCCGGCGCTAGCATCAAATTATCCTGAACCGATCCGGATCTGGTAAAATGCTATCCGGTCGATCCCTATTTAAAGATAAAATTAGTTTTTACTTATCCTGAAATGGTTACTTTTAGAGTGACCCGGAATAGTTCCACATTGTGAGAATGGCTGGTGATTAAGGCTGTGCCGGTGCCACTATTTCCTATACCTGTTCGATACCGGTGCCCGTTTATCCGGTTTCGGTACCAGTGCTATTGGTCATTTGCCGATACTGTTTCAATGCCGATACCAAGCCAGTGCTAATGCCGATGTCAGATGATAACTTAACCCTTTAACGATGGGTGCGCCCGAATGCGCCCGCTGTATAATCATTGTTTACAGCTCTTATACAAGTAATATCGAAAACTTCCAGCCAATTGCAGTAAAATTTAAATTGGGATATGAAAGCCAGATCATTAAGGATAAAAATGACACAGGTTTCATTCCCTTCAACTGGGTGAGAAGCTGCAATTTTTTTTCTATAAGTCTGTTATAAGTTCTTAGCGCGCACACAGTCCTTAAAGGGTTATTAAAGAATACAGAATGTGTTGATATGTCAGTAATTTAATTTTGTAACAAACGTAACGCTTTTACAAAGAAATTGTTCGCTAACACTTTACAGCACAACAAAATTAAAACCTAGCAAATTATTTATTTAAAAGTTGCTTAATTTTAAATAAATATAGCATTGGGAACAATATGCCGTTAATGTACGAAAATACCGATTCTGGAAAAAACAAGGCGATGCCGGTACTTTTTCCGGTAGTTGCTAACCCGGTGCTGTTCAATTACTGATACCTGTGGTACCCACCCGTCTTTTGATTAGTACCATCCTTAGATTTTATTTACTTCGTACATTGTGCAAGTTTGGCCAATTATTGCCCCTTAGTTGATTGTTAAACTTAAACTAGAGTCTAAAACAAACTCTCACTGTTGTAATATTAGGGCAATAGCTACGCTATTTTAGCAATGGTTAACATGGTACCTTACATAGTTGCCACATAAAACGAAGTCATTACAAATTTTTCACTAAAGTTAATGTTTTACTTGAGTCTAATATTTGTGTTAAACTTTATTTAAGTGTATTTAATATTTATTGAAAAAAATTGACAAAATCGAAAATAATTCGTCTTGTTATTCGATAGGAATCTCGTTAATTCTGTGGAATCTTCTTACTCCACAATAATAGAATTTTTCGAATTTGATTTGGTCGGATTCGATTCAATTTTCACTACGTAATAAAATCGAAATTGAATCGAAAGTTTCGATTTCGCACTGTCCTAATGAGCATACACTACACGCTGCCTGGTAGTGAGCTAATGAAGCTGCTTAAAGTGAAATTTTAGGTTTTTGAGCATTGAGCATAGAGAAAAAACAATATTTAGCTAGTAACTAAAGGTTAGTATTTTAGGATAACTAAAAACAAATTTTATCTTAAAATAACGTTTTCCTCCTTTTTATTTTCTTTTTGCTGGACAGAACTTTCTAATTATTATATTTTATACGCAACTGATTTGTCGCACTATCTGTAAAATTTTGGAACCGAATTGTCATGGATCCATTTAGTTTGCTTCACAGCATTGACTGGGGATACCCAATGTCACATTTTCGGCCGGGTCTCCTCTTCCAACCCAACCCTAGCGATAACATATGTAGACCAGCCCTAACCGCATTGTACATACATTTCATGAACGTAAACTACAACCAAATTTGTTTTTGATGAACTATAGTTTTATTTTGTTTATTTCGTAGGAAGTTTCTTCCGTGTAAATCATAATGGAAACAATCGGTAATGAGTAATTTGTAAAAGTAGCTTATTGGTTTAGGCCTGATAGTGAAAATACATTCAACATTTTATTTCATGACAAACATTGTGGAGATGAAGCCTGTTTAGTTAGTTACTAGTTAGTTAGTTGTCTCATAATGAATATAGCAATATTTTCGATATTTGTACCTTTGAGTATTATTTTGCCAAAACAGTCAAACCCGAAAAAGTAACAAGAAAATAAATAAAAATTGCAAGTATCGAATGAAAATGGACTATTCCGATCCGATACCAATGTGGTATTAGTATAGGTATCAGAATAGCCCTATTTTTTAGTTAACTTGGAAATTGTGCTGTGTCTGGTAATTTGTAAATTGTTTACTTTTTCATTCACTGATATTTAAAATTAATGTAGGCTCTTTTACTAGAGACATTGCCTTTAAAATATACTCCATGTGTTTGTTTAAAAATAAACTACGTATGTGCACTGACCCAAACAAACCGTTTAAAACGAGGAATTCTCGGTTTGCCGTACCTGCGAATTTCTCGAGGCTAGCGTGGAAAGGGTTTTTTTGGGAGGGGGGGGGGGGAATGATCTTTTCATTTTAAGTGGTTTGAAAATAATCACTATATGCAACTTTTGTTTTATATATATATTTCAGAGTGTTCGGATGTTTGTGCTTGGGAACCACGCAACTACCCACAGTTGAATATGCCCTTTTCACCTTGCATAACTTTGCAATGGACATATCGAGATGGTCATCTAGTCAACTTGCATTGGTCAGTTCTAGTCCAGGGTGATATTGTTGCCCTCAGGCCAGGACAGCAGGTCCCAGGCCACTGCAAACCATTAGAGGTGAGATTTTTGTATAAAATGGTGATGAATTTGTGGGAAGCGTTAATGATGCTTGGATTGGAGTGTTTCTGTTTATCGTTTACTCGTTTGAGCTAATTCGTTAAGCTCTGTTCAGTCTGGCAAGAAAGCCGAACAACCTCTTCTGATTTTTCAAGAGAACAAATATGTATTTTTTTGTATCATTGACTTTACTTTTGTTTTTGTGTTTACAGGAACAACCAGGACAAGGTGAGCTTCACTTTGGTGAGCAATATGTTCCTTCTTCTGGCCTTCGTAGCAAAAGCTTCAGCGGGCCTAGGGCCAGACAGCCTCTCACAACTCAAAATTTTGTGCTACAGGAAACTCCATACATTAAAAACCTCAGGTAAATTTTTTACACGGTCCAATTTCCTGTGCTCTTTT
>JAHWFP010126232.1:9316-20655 GCA_023313725.1 Lithobius niger
TTGACAATATATTAGCAAAGAATTTTTGAAATATTGACAAAGGTTTCAAAATATATTGATAAAGATTTTACAATATATTTACTAAGAATTCAGGAAATATTTACAAAGATTTCACAATATATTGGCAAGGAACTCAGGAAACATTGACAAAGGTTTCACATTATATTGGCAAAGGTTTCACAATATATTGGCAAAGAATTCACAATATATTGGCAAACATTTGACGATATATTGTCAAAGATTTCACAATATATTGGCAAAGAATTCAGGAAATACTGGCAAAGATTTGACAATATGTTGGCATAGATTTGTCAATACATTGGAAAAGAATTCCCAATATATTGATAATGATTTCACAATATATTTGCAAAGAATTCAGAAAATATTGACAAAGATTTGACAATACATTAGCAAGTACTTAAAAATATATGGGCAAAGAATTCACAATACATTTGTGAAGATGTGACAATACATTTGCAAAGATTTCACAATATATTGGCAAAGTTTTCCCAATAAATTGGCAAAAATTTGAAAATATATTGACAAAGATTTGAGAATATATTAACAAAGATTGAACAATATATTGACAAAGACTTGATAATATATTGACAAACATTTCACAATACTTTGGTGAATATTTGACAATATATTAACCAAGATTTGACAATATATTGACAAAAATTTCACAATATTTTGGTAAATATTTGACAATATATTAACCAAAAATTGACAATATATTAGCAAAAATACGAAAATTTATTGACAACATTTTCACAATATGTTGGCCAAGATTTGGCAATATATTGGTAAAGAACTCACAATATATTGACAAAGATTTGACAATATATTGACAAACATTAGCAAAGTTTTCACAATATATTGGTAAAGAATTCACAATATATTGGCGAAGATTTGACAATATATTGGTAAAGACTTGACAATATATTGGCAAAGATTTGACAATATGTTGACAAAGACTTAAAAATATATTAGCAAACAATTTACAATATATTTGCAAAGATGTAACAATACATTGGCTTAGATTTCACAATGTATTGACAAAGATTTAACAATATATTGACTAAGATTTAACAATATATTGACAAATATTTTACAATATATTAGCAAAGGTTTCACAATATATTGGCCAAGATTTGACAATATATTAGCAAATATTAAATAATTTATTTATTTAACAATTTAATAATTTAGGGAATTTCCTCCCTGCCTAATTATTGCATTTTCATTTGTTTGTGAAGTAGTGGGTAGGCTTTTAAATGTAAAAATCACATGAATCCTTCAGTCTTAAGACATGCATGTAGCTTACATGTGCATAGCTAGATAATATACTACTCAGTCTTCCAACATTTATACAGGTGTTGGAGTGTTAGAAAGTGTTGGAGCGGTCGCCCTTCTCCTTTATTATTGCAAACGTTTTCCTTAAACAATCGAGCTCCCGATAACCCAACACCTTGCCCATTGTTTTAGACATAGACCCTTGTTGCTGGTATTAGCATGTGCAAGACAACCATTGTTATGGGTCAAGTGTTTTGTTGCTTTTGTTTTTTTTTTCACTTCCCCTTGTTTACTCTCCCAGGCTTAGGCAGATGTTTTTCTGCTCATGTCTGAGCTTAGTTTTCTGTTCCTCTGTACCGATCTTGGGCAAACTGGCGGACATAAACACTCTACCGACCTCCTTGGCACGACCTACACAGACTACGTGTTTGGTAGCCATATCCAGTGAGGTGCAAATTCATCCCCGTAACCCTGGATGTCCGCAGGGAATGGGAGCCGCCATGAATGTAAGTTGTATGCATTCCAAATCCATTTACTATCTGTAAGAAGTGGAAGTTATGAGGAAATCCACGCCAATTTGCCCAATATCTCCCTATTGCAGTCAGGAACCAACTGTCACGTAATTCGTATGCCATTGATCCTATTGGTACAGCTTTATTAACTTTAATGCTTCGTATAGCCATGTTCGGCTTCATTGTGAAATACACTTTGCCTGTACAAGCCTAAAAGGCTATCCTTGTGTGAGACATTAAACGGAAGAGGGTGATACAGTCCCCATACGTAATGATGTCTCAAATCGCCTCTCATTACGTTAACGGTTCATTTGCTCTTGCTGTACTACGGTTCACGGACCTCTATGTCCCCTTCCTCCCAGTTAAGCTCATCTGTTATGCAATAATCTACGGATGAACTGTGTAGTAGTCAGCTGTGGTTTACAACATCATAACCAAATCCCCAAATATCACAGAAAGCCCCACTTTGTGTCATAAAGCTTTACATGGTTTGATATCTATTTGAGTCTACACAGATGAGGTGGTACTAACAGCTGATCTCTTCTGCTACAAGCAGCTACACTGAAAGCCTGTGATCTTTCATCCTTCTGTAAGCTACAGAAAATGGATTTGTCTTTGTAACAACCATTAGGAAACAACGGAGAATGGCATCAGTCGGCTACAACCCTCTCCATTAGTGTCTTCTGGAATCCTGGTAGGGACCCCTTCAATGCTGGATGGGATGTGATCGTTCGTGCAACGAATGGGTGGAGTGACAGAATTTTAGTTGGTTCCAATCATGGAGTTTGAACAACGTACTATGGTTTTTGCAGGCTTACTGGGTGTTAAAGTGCTTTCCAAATTGCGAAATTGATCTAAACGGGATTCTTCAACTGCTGGGGTTTCGAACTGCAGGTTGATTAGTGGGGCAAGTAAGACACTAAAATAGGGTGACTTCTCCATTTTAGTGAAGAAAGCACCATATTTGGCAGAGATGCTAATTTAGGCATACTAATGAAATCCGGATATACGGCCAACTGAATTTCTCAAACTGGAAGTGGAAACCGGAAGTGCCTATTTTTAACCACGAGCCAAACCAAAATATAGCTTCACCAATCTCCATCTATGGGAAAAAGTCTACAAAATGTGGCGCATCATACCAGAATACTATTCTTTTCATTTCAAGGTATGGCAGCTGACTGAAAGGTAGCTTATTGGCTGAAACGGAGGTCAAAAGGTCAAATTTTGGACGAAAAAATGACATTTTCGTCATTTTCTGCTAAACCGTTGCTTTTACAAAGGAAAAAAGTGTTTAAAATGTGGCGCATTATACCTTAATACTACTCTTTACTTTTTTGGGTATGGCAGTCCTGACTGAAAGGCAGCTTAAGGGGTCAAGCGAAGGACAAAGATCAAATTTTGGACCAAAACTCACATTTTTGTCATTTTCTGCAAAATCGTTGCTTTTGCAAAAACCATGCCTCAACATAATTAAAGGAATTAGATCCCTTTTTGTCTAACAAAAAATACGCCAGGTTCAATGGTTTGTTTAGAAATTGTGAGATATTGTGACGTAATCAGCCAGTCCAACATCAAGTGGCTTAGTGTACTACAAATTTGGAGTACATGCAGGAATTAAAGACACGGTATGATCATGCTATCAGCTCGGCTTGCCCTTAGATCAGTGTCACTTCAATAGTGGGAGATGGTCCAACTTTCCTGTGAAGTAACTCACAGGCTGAAAGCAATATTAAACTTCATACACCAACCAAATATCAAACATACTAAGGACGTTATCAGGTTTATATATGGAAGTTACATGGCTGTAAAAGAGTTATAATACTGTAAGTATAGCTACATATGGCAGAAGAAGGTCCGTGCCCTATATTGTAGCTGCGTAATGGCACAAGAAGACAACTAAAGAAGAGCCGGATCCTGTATTGTAGCTGCTTAATGGCTAAAGAGGATACTTCTCCCGTATTACACGTTAGCTATAGAGCTGAAGTTGCCCCAGTTGGCTGTATTGTAGTTGCCTAATTGATGGAGAAGACCTGGACATAATTGCTAACGAATGCCCCATAGCTGCATAACGACTGAAAAAGACCCTATTAAGCAGCTATCTTTGTATTGTAGCTGCTTAATGTCTCAGAAAATACGGTTCCTGCATTCTAGCAGCCTTTTGGCTGCAAAAGAGCTGAATCTTGTATTGCAGCTTCTTAACGGCTGAAGATGACCTCAAATCCTGTATTGTAGCTGTCTAACGGTTGAAGAAGAACCAGGAATTGCTTATAGCTGCCTAATGGCTGAAGAAGACACAGATCCTGCAGGCTAGAGTACTCACACATGCACTAAGGAGCAGAATCATTTAACCCTGTCTTTGGACTGGATAGAAAAAAGAGCAATATTACATGTGCAAGTGTTAGCAACATGAGTGGGTGCTAGACCCTGGCTGTGTAGCTAGACTCTTCATAAAGACTGAAAAGAAGTCAGATTCTTTCTCTGAAGTGTTGAAATATCGAGAATGAACCAGGTACTCAGCGTTGGTGTTTTAAGAAGGAGAAGCCAGATCCGCGCTGCTGAACAGTCTTTGTAGAGAAAGATTAAGAAGTTTTGTGTAGGTCTTTGAATGTTTAGAAGTAGTGAAACCTTTTCTGTGTATGATAAAATGTATTCTCGCTTTGTAATATCTGAAATCAGAGGAATGCAACTGCTTTTGTGTCTAAGCCTTTACATGTACATATAAAGGCAAGAAGTAGGTGGAGAAGAACGTATCAGCAAAAAGATCTAAATACTAAGGAGGAGCTAGATCCAATGGGTGTATAGGTTTTCAGGACTAAAGTGGTCACAAAATACCTTTTCTATGCAGCATTCCATAAACTGAGAAAGAACCATTTTATCTTTGAATGTGACCATTCTCCGTTGTTTCCTAATGGTTGTTACAAAGACAAATCCATTTTCTGTAGCTTACAGAAGGATGAAAGGTCACAGGCTTTCAGTGTAGCTGCCTGTAGCAGAAGAGATCAACTGTTAGTACCAGCTCATCTGTGTAGACTCAAATAGATATCAAACCATGGAAAGCTTTCTGACACAAAGTGGGGCTGTCTACCTGTATAAATGTTGGAAGACTGAGTAGTATATTATCTAGCTATACACATGTAAGCTAAATGTATGTTTTAAGACTGAAGGATTCGTATGATCTTTACATAGTTGTTTGAATCTGAGAAGTAATTCCATGTACGTGTAGAAAGCTGAAGTTTGAAATTCTTCAGCCTATTAATGTTTTGAATATTGTTGTGCTATGAGACCTTTTCTTTTCGCAGGTTAAAAAATGCGTTCAGGGATGACAATAAAAAACAAGAAAGCTCTACGCATCAAACGGGTAAACAGTACTTTATATTTCGAAGCTGTCGTAATTTGGCTTCATTATTCAAAGAGGTAAAAATAAAAAATAAAAATAAAAACACACAGCTAACTCACAAGCACTTCACGTCAGCCTGCCATCTTGGGAATGAAGTGAGATCCGGAAATGATGATTAGCCGGAAGTTGGACAAGGAGCATTGGTGGGAGATCGCAAGAGAAGGGGGGGGGGTGTCAAGATTTACACAGGGAAAACGCGTTTTTTTAATTTTCTTTTCAAGAACTTTTTTTGTTGTGCATCAAAGTTAGGAATATTAGTACGGAAGAATTGTAGCCATGATAGTAGGTTAGATTGTGTGGGAATCTGGAGATTGTAAAGACTTTCAGGATGGGACAGAATTAAAAAGGTTTCAAGGTTAACTGTAATGTAATAATGGAGTTGGTAGTAGAGGGGTGTAAAGTGGAAAGTATCTATTTTATGTCCAGGGGAAACGGAATGTTGACTTAACTTTCAATGCAAGTCATAAGATGACAAGATTCCACAATTCATCAGTCTAGTGTCAGAAAAGCTGAGAAACAAAATTTGTTTGGAGCATTTCCTGAAGAATAGATGCTTCTATCTGCCATAAATTGAAATAGGAAGAGCTAAACTGACCTTCTGGAGCTCTGAATTCCTAGAATCCCCTGATATACCCACAGAACACTCTGATGGATGAGGGTGTCTTATATCCTGGCAAGGACATGTTTGGAAACACATTTTGAAAGCAATCTGAGAGCTCAAGTTTATGACCAACTAGTCCAAGACAGTTCAAATTCTTCTCTTCTTTCTCCAAATGTTGAGGAGCCAACACTCGTAAAGTCACACGAAAAAAAAACTAGGAATGGGCTACTTATCCATGTTGATCTTTCTTACTATGTTCTTATCACTAATGCCTGATAGTAATGTGATGAGCTCTAAAAATCAGTGTTTGCAGGTGTTAGGTGAAGATGTATTTTGCCAATAAGACCAATAAAACATGTCTGCTATAAGCTAGAACCGATTAATGGCTAATTGTCTACTACTATGTTGTTCATGTTTACTGAATTTAACTTTTACTGAATTTTAACTTTCAGCTTTTACTATGCCATTTATAAAGAAAAATAATGTAACTATTTAGTCTCATCTAAAAGGCGGACATTTTTTACAGCGTTTGTAAAATAGCTTGCTTAACTGTGGGGACAGAGCTATCTCAAAATGCTTATACCCTACATTAGTTCTAAAGATCAGTAATGGCTCAGACCATAATTAGAGAAAAATATTTTTATTAGTTTCATTGAACAAAGGACCTCTATACCTTTTGGATGAACTTGTCAATATCCATTTCTAAGATTAGTAATGACATAGTAGTAGCTCAATTTATGAAGTCATGAATACACAAAGAGTAGCCATTGTTAAGGTAATATTCAAGCAATTTATAACCAAAGCATCGAATGTGGATATTTTTTAGACAAAAAGCTGTAAATTCGATTTTCTTTAATTATGTTGACACATGGTGTCTTAGTAAAAGCGAAGGTTTAGCAGAAAATGACAAAAAAATGATTTGTCGTCCAAAGTTTGAACTTTTGACCTTAGTTTGACCCCTTATTAGACCCCTCAGCCGTTCAATTTTACGCATTTCAGCTGGCTAATGAAAAAATTCGCCCGATTTTCTGCCGCTAACGGTTTAGTCAATTTCGGCGGCTATCGGCCTAGCCTACATTAATTTTGGCAATTCCTACATTAAAATTGGAGCAATATAAAAAATTTTAGAAGCTAAAGCATTATTATGTAGCCTATGCAGGTTTTAGTTTTACGCCATACCATACGCAGCATACGCGATCATTCCTGACCGTAGAATTGTATACGTGAAAAAATTTCATTTTACCACATTCACTTTCTTTTTTTTTGGGAGGGGGAGGGGATGTTGAGTCTATTACAACTCATGCACGTAATTCCGAATCGGCCCTCGTCATCTGTTTTGGAGTTATGTAATTAAGGTCAAGTTGGTACGGAATCATGCTTGCGATATCTCCTGGTTTCCATTTTTAGCAGCTGTGTGCACCCTGCAAGCAGGGAGTTTCAGTCATGTGAACAGCTCAGGACAAGCTCATTGGCTAAAGCTGTCAGGCAGTGAAGAGCGGATAGAGGCCCTATACCCCAACCACCCATGTGTCAATCTTATATAAGATCTTACAAGTTCCTGTAGCTTCTTATAAGTTCGTATGGATTCCTACGAGATTGATTAAGATTTTGCAGGGTTAGTAAGATCCTGTTTAGGATCTTAAGGCTTCCTTTACCTATTTAGGATCCTGCTAGGATCTTGCCCTATTTCAAGTTAGATCTTACAAAACGTACAAGACACTCGCAGGAATAGTAAGATCTTGCAGGCCAGTAAGATCCAGGACAGGATCTTGAGGATTCTTAGTTTAGGATCCTATCAGAATTTTAACACATTAAAAACTAATATGTTTGCTAGAAGCATGTGAAAGGTGATTTACTTAGAAATACAGTAAGACACATGATTTTTAAACAGAAATATCGGTTCAGCATGACGTCGTTGTACTTCAAATTTTTTATTTCTAAAGTCAGTAAAAATATTGCAGGTTTTACGTAAGAGCGCTGCTCATGTCAATAAAATAACTAATTTTTTCTTTGACATTTAAATTTTCAGCAAAATCAGCAAAAGATTTTAGATAATAGTTGAAATTTAACGGGCAAGAGTGTTAAAATTTACACCGGCAATTTTTAACCAAAGTTTATTCATAGTATTTTCCTTTACAGAGTTCAAAATAATGGTGTAAATTATTTTTTACGCTGGCTGTGGGTGCCGAGATAATAGCCTTATGTGATGTAGACTCAATCAGTAAAATACTCCCAAATCCCTAGATTCACAATTCTGAGAATAGTATAAACGTTTTTCCCATCAATAGAGGACCTTTTAGGCCACGCCCCAAGCAGAAGTTTAAAAAAAAATCAGTTTCATAACGTGTACCAAAATTACGTGAGGAAGAACAGATGAGTAATCAGAGTGGTCAGCAACCAGCAAGTGGACATCGGATCAAAATAGTGCAATCAACTAAAGTAATGGGTCTTTAGGAAAATAGTCTACAAAGTCGTCTTATGATGTCAAAAGTTGAAGAATGCTTGAAATGATACCCAGATCAGAAAACAGAAATGAACTGGTATGATGTTTAAGGTAGGATTAACTGAAGGAAAAACAGGGAAGGAACACGAATAGACAATGAATAAACAGTGTTGCCGTAGTGTGTAGTACTGTGAAACCTTACTGGTGCATTCACTTGTTTTTACATTTTTTACTGTTTCACACAGTAGATAAGCTAATGGCGGTGTCTTCTACTTGGCTAAACAACATAGCTGAAAAATTGTAAAAAAAAAAAAAAACTAATCATTATAAATCACCAATAGTGTGATAAACTGAAAGGAGCCGATTTGACTGACAAACAACCAGATTCTGATTCAGCTCTTAGTCCAAATTTCTGGTATGATATGACGGCTTTTAATAAAGTTTGGTATTCTTGCTACCAAGGTCTGTGAGGCACATATACCAAGTTTGAAAATATGAAAAAATGGTGCAGATATTAACCACTAAAATGTTCACTTTAACATGGGATAACGAGGCAAAACCAGAACGAAGCTTTATAGTTTCTGAATACTACTATGGGATCATTATTTTGTAATAATAAATAAAAAGTTTCACCACGTTAAAGTGACAGGATAACGAAAGAGCGGTGAGCCACTGATACCTTAACCTAGATTGGGTGTTTAAGAAAAGGTAAAAGGTTTTCTAATTCTAGTGAATCTTTGTACTTGCTTGAAACCGATTAACGCTCCTTAATAAATCTAGACACACGCTAGTCAAGGTTGTAAATCATTGTAGCGCGGCGCCATAGCGTCAGTGTCTTATATCTTAAGCATAGTTGGGCACATTTCAGGTACTTGGGGAAAAATAATAATGCGGTACAAAAGCTTAAATTGTGTTGAAATTGAGAGCAATGACCCACCTGACAAAAATTAACTCGTGTAGGAATGCCAGCTAAGCTGTTTTCAATGCAAAATCTGACCCTCAATAACGTTGTAAATGTGTTAGCTAGCTAATTAGTTCATCCCCAGGTTAAATCCCATAGGATAATTATTCATCAATACCGAGATAACGGAGAGACTTCCAGCTATGAAATTGGACGAATGGGTGCAGTACAATACGAACTGCGTAACTTTTATGGTTTGGAGCCTGATGGCGTAACAGGGAGGGCGTGGAAGGGCGCGTAAGTACGAAAATATTGTTATAACCATTGTTAGTATTGTCGTCATCGTCTCTCATTGGACGGCCAAAGGTCGGACAATGAGAACGTGGATACTGACGTGCGTGCCTAGACACACACTAGTGCTTCACGATAAATCTAAACAACGTAGCGAAAAAAATTGTATTCACGTCCAATTCACGAAAAATAAACCAACTGTAAAAACAAAGCAAAATAAACAAAGCGAAAAACTAGTAAAGAGGCCACTAAGTTGAGAGTGGTTCGGCCCTTCAAAGGAGTGATATCAACACACCAAAACTAACTAAATAAAAAAAAAATCACAACAAAGTTAAAACCAAACTAAAAACCCATAAAGAGGTGACTAAGTTGAGAATGGTTCTGCCTATAGGCAAAAGGTAGCAGCAAATTGTTGAAAATCAATTTCTTGTTGACGTGGCACTTTCTAGTATACATCTGCACGGTAGTACAGATACACAATTGAGCCAATACACAATTAAAAAAAAAAAGTGATATCATATCAAAAACCAAAATTGGTAAAACGGGTCGCCAAGTTCCGAATGGTTCGGCCCTTCAAAGGAGCGATATCAGCACACCAAAACATTCGCCAATTTAATCGCACCAAATAATACTTCGGATGTTAAATGAAAACTTGAACATTGCTACCGAAAGTAGCAATGTTCTAGTTTTCATTTAACCTTCGAACTTTTCAGCAGTGCGATTAACTTGGCGAATGTTTCGGTGTGTTGATATCACTCCTTTGAAGGACCGAAGCATTCGGAACTTGGCGGCCCCTTTTACCAGTTTTGGTTTTGATATGATACACAATATTGCGGGTGGAACTGAGAAATGTTGAAACACTGTAACAATGAAAAAAGTGTCGCAATGAAGACTGCCGCAGTCTTCCGTCAGCAGTATTGGTGTCAACAGTTAAAGTTAAAGTTAAAGTTAACTGTAAACTAACTGAACAAAAAAAATGGCTTCGCCGTTTAGGAAAAAAAATATTATAGTTTATATCCCCATGCTCACAGCTGTGAAGGTACACGAATAACAACGGATTAGAGTTCACTCGAACGCAACGAACTTTAATTTGATCTCCAATTCCAGGGAACAACAACTGTTTTTACTCAGTGGTTATGTCAGAAAGTTAACGCAGTTTGTGTTTGAAATGTTTAATGTTTGTGTGCACATAATCTATGTATTATATAGGTTTTTTTAAACATTCTGTTTTTGTGTGTGTGTGAAATATCCAACCGTTTTGTTTGATTAGTGATGTACATGTAAACGTATCTCTCTTTGTCCCCCTCCCCCTTTTGTGATTTTAAGCTTTTCTTCCACGCGTTGCGGTTTTTGCATCACTTTCTTAGTTGATGATTGTCCGTTTTTTTGCCTTGTTTTGGCCCTTTTACACCACCGCTATAGCAAATGTCGGCCATTTTATTCAGCATAGGGCACTTTGTCACCCCCTCCTTGATTTGGAACTATTTCATACGGCCTGTATAAAGTAGCTATAAATCAAGGAGGGAGGTTGCAATGGACATGGTTAGCATCGGACTGCAACAATCATGAATGACTGCTTGCTGGCTTGAACGAAAAGCCGATCCAATTTTTAAATAAATTTGGATAAGGTAACAGGCTACACAACACTCCTTCATTCAGCTGCAGCTTAATTCCATGCGTTCTTCAGGTGCCCATTGGTGAGAAATTTCCTCTTAGTAGGCTGCACTGCGAGATGCATCCTTTTAAAAATTAGGCAATTTCAGCAGTTAAAGAAATCTGACTTTAACCTAGTTCGGTTCCACAAGACATTACAGAAGGGGTGCCCATTCCTCAATTGCTGTGAAAAGTCCCCATCGCCCCTCCCCCCCAAAAAAAATGTGCAGTGTCGCCCCCCCCCC
>JAHWFP010126232.1:20755-42683 GCA_023313725.1 Lithobius niger
CCCCCCCCCCCCCCCCATGGCTGAGAAATGTAATGTGAAATGTTTCTATACGGTATTCAATCCAACTTTTAGTCGCCTTACTCTTGGTAAATAAACATACCACTCTACAAGAGCAAATGTATGGCCCTCGGCAGCTAAGTTTGGAGTGCACGATATAAATTGCATTGAAACCAAGAAAATTACTATTATTTTAACTCTATAAAGTTATTTTGACAATAAATAGAGGGCTATGGTTTCTTTTCGTATTAAGTAAAATAAATTCGATGTGATTGGTTTCTTCTTTCTATAATTACCAAAAGCCACACTAATGGCTTTAACACACATCATTAACATTTTTCCGGTAAAAAAAAAACAAACTGCTATTGCATACTGATATACTGTCTCATCCGAATTATCAACAAACGACGGCCTAAACTTGATGCACGCCCGGTTAAATCGTGTCGGCAATGTCAGATAGCTGTCAATACAGTCACGTGATCTTCGCGCGACCAATGACAAGCCAGGGACAAGCTCATTGCTGGAGCGCTCTCCTTGTAAAATGATGCCGCCATTCCGCTTGTGTGTTGTGAATTTTGCAGTGGGTTTAGATCTGATCCGTAAACCAAGTGAACAGAAATGGGTTGCTCTTCATAACATCAAAAAGTATGATCAAAGGAAATCCAGTGCACGTTATCGTACGTTACTGAACGAGTGAGTGTAGTGTGCGTGTTTGTGATCTAAGTTGAAATCGTGTACAACGTGTTCGGCCATTGTAGGCAAGGAACGGTAGGTACGTGTAAATTCCGTAGCGACCGTTTTGTGCCTCTTGAATATTCACAGCTAGCCTATCAACTAACCCGAGGAATACTTTTTTTTAATGCAGGCTGATGCTTGTGATCGTTTTACTACATACACTTGACTGCCGCAGCTTCACAATGTTTACGTTGTGAATGGTAAAATGCATTCGCACATGAAACTGCCGCACGAACGAACTGTGAATGTGATTGTGTAGGCTAGGCTGCACGATATTAGTTGGAGGTTGAAATAGGCAGGAGTGGTGCGTACAATTTATTTACAACTTCCTGTAAGTGAACTATAAATGTACCAAGATATTATTTAAATTTGAAAATGAAGAGATTTAAAATACAACTGAGTCGGTTTCCGTTTTTTTGTTAATATTTGCTTATAATTCAGTTCTAATTAAGCCTTAATACGTAGTTTAGTTTTAGTTTCTTTATTTTTTAAACGACAAAATTGTCAATTTAAGCTAAAGTATACAGGCTTATTATGAATATTCTTTATCAAAATAATGGCAACATTAGGCTTGTATTAGTCCTTCAAAAATAAAAATTAAAGTTATTTTTATTTTGTAATTATTGTAAGAATTGGAAAGCCAGTTCCATATAGGGCCACCATCTGCCAATTTATCACAAAGCGCCTGCTATGTGAAACTCACTCCAAAGTTGGTAGCCCCTAACTATTTGGCAGATGAAAAGTTGGCTAGCAAAAGAAAAAAAGCGGTGGAAAAAATGCCGCATAAAATAAAGCTGTGAAAAAAAAACCTGATCGATGGAATAAGAACCACGTAAAAAATGGCCACAGAAAAGAAAAGCCGATGGTAAAAAACTGCGAAAATAATATGGTGGAAAATGTACAAAACTGCTGCCTAAACAACCCTTCCGAATGTCAATCCAGTAGCAGTCGCCACTTGGCCAGTAGACCTTAAAAGCACTCGCCATTTCACAATTTTTACTCGCTACATACAAAATACGTCTTGTATGATGGAAGGTTTCTCTAATTTATGCATTAACAAAATTATCCAATTTTCTTAAACTCCAGTATTAATGCAGAAAATCCAGTTATATAGCCCTTATAAATCTGAGCATAACGCCGCAGACCGTTCGTCTCTAACTTAATACGGTTCCAGAGAAAGGCCTACCCCTTTTTTAGTGGCATGCTCTGCAGCTAGTCGCCGATTTGGCGAGTAAGGCTAAATTCCAAGTCGCCGACTGTTGATTTCCATTCGCCAACGACGACCGACATTGGGAAGGGTTGTGCCTAAATATAGTTACTTGTTTGCGCAACGATGGACAACGCTATTTAACGAAACCGGTAAACAGCTATAAAAATGGTTTTGAAAAGTCATAAGTAGGGCCAAACAAAAAAAATGGTTTGGTTTTCATTACCCTACCGATCCTATTTTTACGAGCAGACTTTAACATTTTTTTCTTTCCAAGGAAAAAAAACACCTCCCTATTTTGACGCGCTCCATCCTACTACACAAAAATGGTTGAAATGCTTCCTTGAAAAATGGAAAATGTGGGTTAATGTATCTTTATTTCATTAAAAAAAATAATACATTCTTGAAGTAAGACATTTAGTAACAAAAAAAGTGCAAAAACATAACATTTTCGACCGCCCGACCCCATTTTTTTTTAACTGTGTAACGCAAACCAAACAATTTTTTTGTTTGGCCTAATCAAATCACACCTAAACCATCAGTCCGAACACAGTTCACTGTTCAACTTGAATTTTCAGAGAGTAGGCTAAACCGTTCTCCTTCCTCAGAAAAAAACGCACAACACGGAGGAAAAATAGTCTTAGTTGTGAAAGTGAGCGCCAAATGAACTTTGTAAGCTGTCTTTTTTACGAATTAAAACGTTTTCCCAAATTTTCTTTTTTTCTCCAAAGTCGACCAAATAGACCTACCCGTTACGGAATTACCAAGTTACGGAAATTGTAGTAAACTTATGGTTTCCAGCTCCCCCCCCCCCCCTTTCCCCTCCCCTTCTACCCCTATTTTAGAGAAAACTTTTGATAAGAAATATGGCTTTGTCTCTGATTCTAGCGAGGAGATCCAGGTTTGAAAGACTTTCGTCCCGGAGAATTTGTTGAAAACTAGGCCTTGATTTTGTTAAAGTGCACATAATCTGCCTGATCACACGATGCCTAACTTAGCTTAACTCAGGTAAACCTAACTCTAACCTAATCTATGTTTTCATAAAAACTGTGTTTTTTATGTTTGCCGGAATCCATATTAGAAGAGCTGCGGTGCCGGCAACGCGTCCAAGATATTCCTGAAACAGTTCAGACTAACAGGGATTGGAGACCCTGCGTTCCCTCCTTTAATTATCAAAGTAAAACTACCTTTTCCCCAATGACTTCCCCTGTTAAGGAATTCAAGAAGAAATGTGTGACTTTGAGTTTTCCTTTAATGATTCTAATACGTGGTTAAGTTAGGCAGGGGTCGAAATATTCGGATGCACAGGGGCAAATTGCACTCCAAAATCGCACTTTGCACTCCAGAAGCTACTCTCGGAGTGCAAAATTGCACACCAAAGTTTAATTCTTCATAACTTTTGAACCGCGCAAGCTAGAGACTTGCGGTTTGCGGCATTTTAAACAGCTTGGCAGGGGGGGCAGAAAATTCTTACTGGACAAAATTTCCCACAAAATTTTCTTACAGATATTTCAAATTTCCACAGCCTTTCACTATGTAGGTAAGCCATTTTTCAATGAATTTCCACAGTTCGCTGAAATTTTCCGCAAACCTCATTCTAGCGTTCTGGCATATTCTGCACCCCTGCAGCTTGGAATTAGATTTCCTGTTACACCATTTCTTCCAAAGAAGTTAAAACTCCATTATTTACTACATTTGATTAAACTGTGTGTACAGGTTTTTCAGTTGAATAGTGAAGTTAAGTCATTTTTAAGCAAAGTGAAGGAAAACGAGACATATTATTGAGATGCAGAATGTTAGAATTTTCAATGGCTATACAATGGAAGCCACAGTGTTGGTTTACATCTTGGTTTTGCACTCCAAAGACTTTTTTTTTGTGCCCCAGTAACAGATTTGGAGTGCAAATTTGCACCTGGTTCAAAGTTTGGAAAATCGACCCCTGTTACGGTAACCTTGATCGAGCAGCATTCACCTAATGAATGATGAAAGTAGCACAATGGAAATATTTGCAGACTTTCACAAAACGGATGCATTTTTGTCACATACAGATTACATCATCAGGATTCAAGGAATTTAGGACTTGAAGAAATCTGTATATCGGTAGTGTCGAAAATTCGCACGACAGAGTATGTCTGGTTTGTGAAAGTGCGAACATTTCCATTATTTTAATTTTTTCGAGTTATTGATTTCACAGTATGAGCTGCAGCAATGTATTTCGAATGAATGATGAATGTTTTAAATAACCACTTTTAAGCAGTAGGCATAATGTAGCTATGATGCAAATTTTACACTATGGTTTTCGACCATTTATTTGGCCCCACTGGCTTTTTTCTTTAAGCTTTTTTTTCGTGGCTGTTAAAGTTTAAATTGTAAGTGACGTGTAACATACAACTGAGTGTAGCGTACTAAAGTACCCTGATATTAATATGCATTGAATGCAGAAAGTTAGGTAAATGGGTAACTAGGTTACTAATAGTGATTTCACACGGAATAATGTTTGTGTGCCATGAGATGCCATGCTCCACCTACGGATTTCACATGGAATAATGTGTGCGTGCCATGTCGTCCCACGCCACGCTCAAGCGAGCCACGGCAGCCGCTACGTAACAAGCGGCTAGCTTGGAATGGCACGGGCTGGCGCTGCTCGGCACGCTTTAATTATTTCGTCTAAAATCTGAACGCGCGCCGTGCCGCACTGCTGGAAATGCTAAAAAAAAAAGCTTCATTTCCCCCACCAGTTGTTGTCAAAACAAAGGAGGCTGACAACGGACGCTTGTAATTAAACTGTCTGAAATCAAATCGCGCTGGCCCTCCAAAATCTGCTTAAGGGGGGCTGGCTGCATCCCCAGTCCCCAGCCCAGTCCGAGACGAAATGTTCCGTGTGACATCACTATACTGCTCTGGCAAAACCAACGCCGAGCTCGGTAGACAAGGAACTCGTTTCTGCCTTTTCCTCCCTCCCGCTTGTTATTCAGAAGCCCTTTCGCGCAAAAGAAGCTGTTGCTTTGAGCAGTAACTGCATACATTCTGCATGTTCTGGGGGTAAATCCCAAAGCACAACAGAATGATTTTGTGTTAGCAGGGGTCGAATTTCCAAATTTTGAACCGGGTGCAAATTGCACCCCAAAATCTGTTACTGGGGTGCCAAAAAAGTCTTGGAGTGCAAAGCCAAAATGTAAATCAACACTGTGGTCTCCTATTTTGTAGCCATTGAAAATTCTTACATTCAGCATCTCAATAATATGTACTGTTTTCCTGCAGTTTGTTTAAAACTTACTTGACTTTACTATTCAACAGAAAAACCTATACTCATAAGTATAACCAAACAACCCTCTCGAATGTCAATCCAGTAGCAGTTGCCACTTGGCCAATAGACCTAAAGCACTCACCATTTCACAATTTCTACTTTCTACTTTCTAAAGACTTTCTACATGTAGCATGGAGAAGGATGGCTGAACTGATTTTAATAACAGCTCTCAACTGAGTGTAGCCTATTGAGTAATCGATGACATTTTTTGATGATATCTGTTGTGATGAAAGTGCAATTTAGCGAGATTTCAGTACATTTTTTTAATGAAGGATTTGATGGTTGATGTTGGATACAAAGTGCAACAGCTTAAAAATAGGGGTACAATATGTTGGGGAAAATTACAGTAAAATTTAGTTGGGCTAAGCTAAATAGGGTTTATTCGAATACTGGCAAATTTTCAACGAACAAATTCAGAAAAGTCACTTGCGTTCTTCTTCCGGCCATTAATGTGAATGGCCTTGTTCTTGAATTTTATTTCCCCGTTATTGTTGCTAGTCTGATTATTCCCAAATTTGAATTCACAGCGTCGAACCTCAGTCGGGCCTCCAAGCGTCGACATTGGAGGCTCGATGCGGTGAACTCAAATTGGATGCAAATAATCAGGCTAGGAACAACGATTAAATTAAAGATAGGCATTTTACGTTGAGGTTTCATGTTTAGAGGTAAAAATGTCAACTCACTCAACTGTTATTGATGTTCGTCCGCGAATTTTCAATCCAAATCGTGGAGCTTCTTCAGGCCAAATAATATATTTACACTATTTGCACGACATCTGGAACACACACTTGGACTACATCTGAGCTTCTTCGACTCTACAGTGTTTGTTTGATTTTTGAAGTTTTATTGCTTTGTGCCCCTGTTGTGATTGGGCCAAATGCCCTGCTTCATACATAGGGCACACAAAACGCTTAGTCAAAATAGGAAATTCCGAACACAAAGCTGCTGTTCAACAGTTTGATTTAAATGTTGGTATGGCAGTACACCACGTCGACACCGGACATAACCTCGATTTTGATAACACCAAAATTTTATTTTTCGAAAAGAAATTGTATCCAAGGCTCGCCCTCGAATTATTCGCAATAGCCACACAAAATCCACCACCATGCAACCTAACTAAAGGTGCCTTTAGCCGAATCAAAGCCCTCCTTCCCATCACCCACAAAACCATAGCAGCACGAAGCACCAAAAGTGGCCCAATCACAACAGGGGCAATAAAACTTCAAAACACGAACACTGAGAATCGAAGAAGCTTAGATGTAGTTCAAGTGTGTGTTCCAGATGTCGTGTAAATAGTGTAAATATATTTTTTGGCCTGAAGAAGATCCACGAATTGGATTGAAAATTCACCGACGTACATCAATAACAGTTGAGTGAGTTGACATTTTTACGTCTAGGAACAACAATGAGATAAAAATTCAAGAATTTTTGACATTAATGGCCTGAACCAGACAAAGCGAGTGACTTTTTCATATTTGTTCATTGAAGATGTGCCAAACTCGAAGTTTGCCAATGTTTGAATATGTACTAGCATAATTTTTCCAACATAATATTATGTTTTCGCAAATTCAAAGTGGTTCGGCTCAATGTACAGTTTGAAAACATCACTCCGTTTACTACGAAAACTCATTACAACGTTGAAAAAATCAAATTTTTTATGCGTATTTTCACAAATTAAGGTATAGGCTAACTAGACATCCTTGCATATTTTCGATGATAAGCAGTTCCTGGTGAGAAAAGTATACAGGCAGTCTTTTTCTTCAGGCTCACTACTTCAGGCTAGTTGTGAGCCTGAAGAAGACGATCGTCTGTGTATTTTCATCACCAGGAACTGTGCAATAGGAGTACACAGCACGGTGATTGCCTCCAAACCTTTTAACACAAAATCGCACCAAGTACGCAGTTGCTAATCAACTGCTCATTTTAGATAAGCTGGAAACAACAACGTTGACCTTTTTTTCCTTAGTTGGTGCATTTCATTCGCAGAAACCTCAATTGGTGCAGCACTCACCTTAGCATTGTGTCTGTGGTAACTGCTCCCGGAATTTTGTGCCAGTGATTAAGCCTAGTTGTCAATTATACTGGCTTTTTTTATAAAAATTAATTGGGCTATCCCTTGTGGTTTTAAGTTCGAACAAAGCCAATTCGCAGTCGATTTTGTACTTTTTGGAAATTTGTCAAGTTTTGCAGTACGTATTTACCAAATTTAGCAAAAATCAAGTGGGTGTTAGTTTGCTACGGTTAGTGGTTTTTTTTTACTTATCCTACCATTTCAAGAATAATTTTTATAACTTTTAGCCTAGTTAAAATATTGCAAAATTTGTAACTTTGGTTATATCCTAAGTGGTGATACATGGTCTACGTTTGCTCAGCTTGGACTAGCGATTTAATTTTGCTGTACTTAAAGCAAAAGTTCATTTTTTAATAGGCTAAGCCCACTTTTGGTTTTTCCACTTTTTATTTTGATGTTTTGACTTGCAACGTTGTGTTGCTTTTGATGCCTTTAAACCTACAGTACTAAGTAATGAATGATGATGCCAAAGCATGTTACAAAATTCTACACCAGTTTTATTCATTTTGTTTACCAGGTAGGCTATGACCATGGCTAAAAAATGTATGTAATATAACACCATCCATAGATACAAGGGCAGTTACAAATTTTGCAATATTTTAACTAGGCTAAAAGTTATAAAAAAAAAGTAAAAAAAAAACACTAACCTGAGCAAACTAACACCCACTTGATTTTTGCTAAATATGTACTGCACAACTTTCTTGTTGACTTATACACCATAGGGGGGCCTATTTTAAAACACAAAGTTCTCATATTAGTTGCCTCTAAGATCAGTTCTCATATCAGTTGCCTGATTGCAATCTTTCCTCGTTTTGGCTATTGAGTCTTAAAAAGATCCAGAACGTTTCTGCTACTAACTGATTTATAGTAGCGAGTTTTAAATTTTTAAAATTACTTAAAGTGTTTCTCGCCGCACTGCAAAAACACTACATTCTCCGAGTAAACTACAACGTTGTTGCTTATAATGGCGTCACGTGGTAGCAGCAGGCATCCAGTAGAGCACTCATCGCATGCTCTATAGACAGCAAGAGGCCGGAGCGATGGGAGAGAAATGGCCCAATCTCTGTCACGAAACACGTTGGGCACTAAAAGTGTAGCAAAGACATAATGTGATAAACGGAAATTTTACTCAAGAAAAGTTAATCGTTATTACAGGCAAATTCGATAACTACAGCTAGACAACCTTCCAACTAAGTACAAAGTCGAAGCACCAAAATAAAGATGCATAATCTCACCATAAGAAAATCTGTCTAAATTTCCACATATTCCAACAGTTGTGTGAAGGAGGATGAAACAAGTCTCCCAACGGTCTATTTCAGGCGCTATTTTGAGGTTTTACTGCAGTTTTGACTCACATCAGTCCGTTTGTTTACATTCGAACTTTGCGGCGGCCATGGCTTTCGATGTTGGTCAGGTGGTAGCCCTGGCCTTGGCCTTCGACGTTGGTCTGGCCAGGGTCATGGCCTTCGTTTCTGGTCGGATCGTTTCCACTCAGTTGCAAGGCTGGTGTGGAGGTCAGCTTTTACAAGGTATTGGATGTGTGGAAGGGGTCTGGATATTCATGAGGTCGTAGTTCTCTCTCTTATGTTCCTGGTTAGGAGAGAGAACTACGGCCTCATGAATACCGAGGCACCTTCCACACCTGCAATCCAATACCCTGTTAAGAGCCAACCTCCACACCAGCTTTGCAACCAAATGGAAACAGCTTGACCAACAACGATGGCCGTGGCTACAGCTTGGCCAACATTGAAGGCCACGACCGCCTGTGGTTTGAATGTAAACAAACGGAATGATGCGAGTCAAAGTAGCAGTACAACCTCAAAATAGTGCATGAAGAAGTCATCATCCTCCTCGAAAATTTGCAGAAATTTGGTCCGATTTCCTTCTTGTTGTGAGATTGTGCATCTTTATTTTGGTGCTTTGATTTTCTGAACACTCGCAGTATAATGTGTTTACGTATTTTGAATACAGTACAATGTTTGTTAAAAATCTTGCATTTCGTAATTTTAATATGGTGGTTTGTTGAAAGAGCTTTGATTTGTCTGCAGAGAAGGCATTTTTGTGTGCGACACACATCGCGCTGATTGTGCCACTGAGGAATTTTAGTAGTCATAGGTATCAGGATTAAAACATGGGATGCTATACAAAAACTATGGCAGCCTATAGCTTACATTACTTTGGTTTAGTGAGAAACGTTAAAAGTTCCGACGGCGGGGGTGGAGGAGTTTGAGGATGATGGGCTTTTGGCAGCACAGACACTGATGCTATCAAATAAGACGATACCGAACCGTTTATTTGCCGTGCATGGCTTTATTGGTAGAAATTGGTAGTGCTATAACGGTTATCCGTTTAAACGTTTAAACGAAAATTTACGTGTATACGTTTTTCTATATTGCTAAACGATTAACCGAATCTGATTATTTACCTCACAACAGCACAAAGTTTTAATTCAATAAACATTATTTTGTGACTTTATTTGGTAGTTAACGTTAAAACTACCAGAATATTAGCTGCTTTCGCTGCATCCAACTTGTTCAGCAGCTGTAAAACCTGAACTTCCGGTTTTGGTGCTGAAATCGAAACCAGCTTCAGTTAGGCTTAAGTCGCGACGGGTTTTAACCGCTCTCACCGGAAACGTAGCGGGACACTGCAGAATGGATGAAATATTATCACCACGTACGCCAATTAAACAATTAAAACTTTTTTTTAAACAATTGTCTACAAATTGTTCAAAACAACTAACCACTGGATGGTTAACAAAGCTAAATTCCAAAGCGTGCCGACTGATCCTAGATCGTAAAACAATCGCAAATGTGTGAGGATTTCCCGCGATTCCTGCTTATTTTATTTTTTTAAATTTAGGCTATTGTTTAACATTTGTTTTGTTTCAGAATAAATACGATTTGTTTACTTAATTAACGTGTGATTCGTGTTGCTTTAATTTTTTTAAATTAAATTAGTAAAACGTAGTTATTGAATTTTATGTTGACATTTTTTTTTGTCTTAGTTTGTTGCGTTGTTATTATTACCGTTCGATTTTTCACGGTTTTCGGTTAACCGAACGTTTAATTAGGTCGTTTAAACGTTTAGCAAATTACACGGAAACTGCTAGCACTAGAAATTGGTCAAAATTAAGAAAGCTGTCGGCCGGCTTTTTTTTTGGTTTTTCATGATTGAAAAATAACACGACTGACAACTTGGTTTTCATGATTGACAAATAACGTACCAGTATTGGATTGGTGAAGTGAGGCCTAATCAAACTCAACAAATTTTCGCTTCTTGTTGGTGGGTTTTATGTTTCAGTATATCAAATGTGGTTCTGCTAGCTTTCCTATGGTCCAAATCTCAAGTTTCTAGTCCTCGTCATTCAGAGTTATCAGGCAAAATGCTACTGTGATGGATATTTTTTTATTTTCATTTTTCAATAAAGTTTTGAAAGGCCATGTGAACAAATGGTAGGCTACCACAATTTATGAGAAACTTGTGCTTTGAAGAATGGGTAAATAAATTGAATTACTAAACCATGGATGTATAATCTTTCGGTGGCATCAATTTTAACGAGGGGCACTAAGAAAAAAGAGGTGTTCTGGAGGTCCGAATTCCGCATTTCGGAATTTTTTAATGAAAAGGTTAATAGTGCATAGAGACACACGTCTGAGACACTTTATACGTCGCACTCTGTTACTTTATTTTAAAAGGAAAGTAAATTTAAAATAAAGTAATTGTACGAATCTCAGTTGTGGTAAATTGTGCCAACTCGTTCATAAGAATATCTTTATTTTTCAGATTCCGAAACATCAAGTGACTTTCTTCGCAAGTTGAAAGTCACTCTAGAGAATGATTACAAATGATTGCATGGCTGTCCCTGGAAGACGAACGTTGAAGTGTCGGTTGCTGATGGCTACATAGACATGTTTCTAAACCACAATCATTATACACACAAGAAACGTTTCGAAAAGTTGAAAGACATCTTTAAATCACCACACAATACAGCAATTCCTAGTAGGATATTAGTTGAGGAGCCACCAGGTTATGGTAAAACTGCGCTAGCATCTGACTGGGCTTATTCAAAAGATTATATAAAACACTTTGAGCTGGTTCTATTCTATGAAATGAAAACCCTTGATGGGGGTTTGAAGACATGCTTTTAAATTATAAATATGCTCAATTAAGTGGTACTAAAGAAAACATTGATTGTCTTATGAATGTTTTGCAGTCTTCTAAGCCTGTATTGTTGTTATTTGATGGCTTTGAGGAAGGGTCTTACGAAACACGGAATACATTGCTTCAACAAATGAAATGTATCAATTCTGATGAACGTTTCACAAATGTAACCATTGTGGTTGCATCTTTACCTGGCAAATGCATGCACCCGAGGAAAATTCAGGAAGTCCACAAGACATGTCTACATCAACTTCATTGATAAGTCTGTTTCACTGACTGGCCTGAACAAGAAACAGCAAGCTGACTTTCTGAGAAACTAAAAAATACACAGTGAAATACTTGAAGAACAGTTCAGAAAGTTAAATATTCCTGACAGATTACTGGAATCCCCACTCTTTCTTTTGTTTGTCATCGTGGTTGTAAAAGAAAGAAAACCTCTAACTAACACCGACTTTTACAAAGAAATGGTAAATTTGTATTTTAAACGTTACTTTAGTAAACGGAGTGGTGGATCTGAAACTTATCAGGTTGAACTGTTTGACGTTAATACAAGTCAGCAACTCTGTGGCCCTTCAAAACTTTTCACAGAACTTTGCCAATTCGCACTGCAGGCTGTTGGCAAACGCAAGTCTTCAACTTTGTCCAAGAAGAAGAAGAACAACAACAACAGCAACAACAACAATAACAACAACCATAACAATGCAAACTTTATCAATTTGGACAATTTTGAGCAAATGGCACCAGACATTCCAGACGTTCTAAAATTAGGGCTTCTTTTGCCAATTGTCTACACCAGTGGCTACGAATCGTTTCAAAAATGCCAGCCTATTGACCAAGTGACGTTGGAGTTTTTAGCTGCCTGTGAGCTTAAGGCATGTATAAACACTGATAAGTGGGAAAAAAAGGTTAACTTCCACAGGCCAACTTCGAGCACTTCATCCTTTGTAATTCTTTTTTTGGTGGGATTACTAGGTGATAATGCAGGGTGTGCATTTCGAGCTCTTCAATCGCATGCCTGGGAATACTCATGCTGTTTTAGCAGTTTAATATACTGCCTGCTAGAAGCGAACTTCAGTGATCAAATATTACAATCCTTAATTGGTTTTCTACCGGCAGAATGGAAAATTAGATGGAACTCGGAGGATCATGGATTTTCGTGCTCGGAGCAACATGAGAAAATTCTTGCCCTCGGAATACAAGAAAACCAAATAAGACATGTGACTTGGAAGTTGCAATACCCAGCTCGTCTCCCAGAAAATGAAACAGTTGATATTTCGCAAATCGACTTAGAAAGCGAATTCAGTGTGAAGCTAGATAATGTAGGTCTCAAGTGCAAAGAACTCTGGTGTCGTTTGCATAGCTCAAAAACGTCGGAGACTAATGATGATATACTGTATGACCTATTAATGATAGACTCCAAGCACATATCCTTTCATTTGACTAGTTTATCTTCAAATGTTTGGCTTCATCACATCAAAGACTTGCTGGAAGATTTGTCTGAAATCCAAGCACGTAACATCAACAGTATCACTTGCTGTATTGGCGAAAATCATGAAGAGCTTGTATCAGCACTAGCTTTCATTATTGAAGTAAGCAATGTAGAACAAGTAAAAGTAACTCTTTCTCACAATGTGCAGTATGTGTTTCCAACCAGTGACGATGCTTCACAAAGTAGTCTTCAAGAGGAAATCAGCAATCTTGTGAAATGTGCAGGAAAATCAGAAAGTTTAAAACAGTTTCGGTTAACTGACGTAATGTCCACTGAAACTACTTTAAAAGTAGATTTGGTGGACTTGTGCTACGAAGGAAAGTCTTGGGATTTCTTGCAACTGGAACACCTCATGGTTCACTGCAGTCACAACATATTAGAACATTCCAACTTAACATATGTAAACCTAGTTTCTGCTAATGTAGAGAAGTCTGCCATGGATGAGTTAAATTGTTGCAATATTACTGCTCTTGTATGCCGCCTTCCTTTTGCTGAATCAGTTTGTAATAAGCTCATTACGGAGCTCTATCTCGAATTTACCCAAGAAATGGCTGGTCAAAGTGTGGGTTCACTCTTCACTTGTCTTGAAAAGTTGGAGGTTTTCTCGCTTGCACTCACTGGTTTCTCTTTGAGCCCTTCCTTTGAGTTTGAATCTTGGTTTTTTGGTACAACTAATGAGGCTATAAAACTTAGAAGATTTGAAGTTTGTTTTATTGAAAAGAACCGTAGGCTTGCATCTACCTTATTGAAAGGTATTGTTGCATCCCTTCAAGAGCCTGTGAATTTGCCTGATCTTGGAAAGAAGAAATTGGAATTTAGTCACTTAACCCTACAGACAGAGATCCTTCCCGAAACAAGTATCCAATGCTCATCCAAACATAAAATACAAACCATTGATTTCCATTCAATGATTTCTAAGCTAAGGGAACCATTGAAGCAACACTTGATATCCCATTTAATCATAGTGTATTACAACGAGTGCCTCACATACACCTCAAAGGAAAACCCCCTTGGTTCTGCACGATGGGAAGCATTATTTGATCCTATTGAAGGATTCATTGTGGATCATGATCTATGGGGATCCAGAGATGAGGCTACAGTAAAGAAAAAAAACAAGTTTGATGAAAGACAGAGCAAGTGGCTTTATGACCAGGACCATGGTTTCTACCGCTCATCAACTATTGACTTTAGAGGGTAGATAATCTGCGATGAATACTTTCCCGTGTATGACGTTCGACAGCAACAAAAAATATAATAACCAGAAGATGGATAATGGGAAGTTGTAAGAGTGGTCAGTGCCTGATTTATTAACAATCACTCGTCAAGTATTTTATTTTGGGTCTGAATAATGTGCACAGATGTACATACATATGTTTACACACACATTGCATATGAATACTGTATGTTTGTAAATTCTTAAGGATCGTTCTTAAATTTTGTACGATTTGAGTTAGTCACTGAAGGTGTAATAGAAATCGTACTTGGAGCGATTTTTGAGTTGAAACTAATGGCTTTTAACAAAAGGCAACATTTATTAATCAAATGCAATTACTGGATTGTTGAAAGCTTGGGATCAGTTAGTTTATGGTTAGGTAGATTTAGAAAATGGTGGCTGACAGTTTTGTCATTCTAAAAAAAATTGACTTCTTGTAATCAGTACTATTTTTCTGTCATTAATTTACATTCTTTAATGGATTTTTTGATGTATGTTTTCATGTAGCTAAATAAAACTAGGTTGTAATTCTAGAACTTGTTGCTTTATTATCGTTTTTACTGGTGTGTATGTGTCGAACACGAGATGGTAGCATACTCAAATTGTAAGTTCTGAGCGCAGGAACACTTCAGATATCTTGGTATCTAGGATACAATTAGGACATAATTAAAAGTGAAAAAGTCATAAAGGTAAAGGGCCAAAATGGTAAAAACCAGACATTTGAAAGGAATAATAAGAGATTAAGGCTACCATTTTCCAAACTAGAAGTCAGGGATTTAAAATAAGCACATGAAAACATACTCTGAAGCATAACCCCTCAACAGAAAACCATTGTCATTGAGGAAAGATAATTCAGGATACACTAACTTATGTAAAATTTTCCAGCAGTGATTATTATTAATGTAATTTTCAAGGTTGAAATAAAAACTGAATTTACAAACTTAATGTGTGTAATACCCCATCACAATACTATACAAACTAAGCAAACTTTCATCTATCCTTCTCAAAGAAAATGACGTGTTGCACTGTATCGGCTACTGAATGCTATATAATTAGGAGTCGTCGTAATGTTTTGTTTCTTAATTTGTTCAATTGCAATTTGTACCTTTCTTCCCGCGATAAGTATCGTTTAACAATTTTAAGGGCTTACTTCAAAAAATGTCTTCACAAGGCATTTTCTAGTTCTAGTCTTTGTTTTTGGCCACACCATTGTGCGTCCATCTTCCTTTCTCTTTATATCAGTCATCTTTTACTACAATATTCTATCAAATATTGTCCTTGCTGTATCGAAATCAAATGTCGTGATGTGGGACAACTTAAAGTGGACAGAGTGTTAAGGCACCTTTTGTCTGTTGAAAGATGAACTTGAAAATGTACCAATTTGGTGCAGCTAAACTTCAAAAAAGCACCGTTGTAGGAGTGATTTTGTTGCAAGAAGGCCTGGTCCATTTCAACCTATTTACAGACTTCAGTAGGATAGACAACGGTAATGTCAAGAATGAAATGCCATGAGCAAAGTTCTACAATTTTCTCAGCTCTCTGGATTTAAATCTCAGTTTTACTTGGATTGGGACAAATACACTGTGCAGACAACATAAAACTCAATGCTCGTTTCAGAAAGACATGCTACGTTTTCCTATATTACCTTTCAGGTTTCCATAATGAAGTCGTATTAGTACAAACTTGAGGTACTGTAGATGATCAGTCCAACTATGTCTCATAAAGTTTGACCTCACACCTGGCTTTATCTTAAGGCAGCATAAAATACCTAGTCATGGGGTTGTCACACAACCTGGGAAACTTGGGTTGCCTGGGAAAGTCGAGGGATTTTTCTGGTCATCATTGTAAAGTTATGAGGACGTTAGAATATTCCATACACATATTATGAAATTGCATGACAAAGGACCCACTAATTTGTAAAGTATGCTAATCACGACTTTTCAAAAGAATGCATTAGGCAAGGAAATTTACGAAACTTAAAAAAAATTAAGATGACGTTTCATGCAGAAAATTGCGCTCTAACTGGTCTTTTCGTTGTCATCATTGAATGGCAGGGTATTAGAGTGGTCCCAGATTCAAGCCTAGTGCAGGAGGTACAGATCGAAGATAAGATCTAGATTTGGGGTTTGTTTAACATCTCTGTAATATGTTGTGCAGTGGCAACCCGGACCACTGAACTGTGACTAAAGGTGCATCTACATGGGGCGCTTTCAGCGCATGACGCATGTCGGATGACGCGTGGCACTCGTATTTCGGGGCTTTTCATAGCGTGCGGTGTAGTTGCACCAGCAGCATAATAAGCCCCGCCCATTTTGAAGCGTGGCAGTAGCGTGCGTTTCAGAGCAGCTTGCGGCAGCACGAGAGCGTCCCGTGAAGAAACACCGCAACATCAACAAACTCAAAGCGCATTCCATTTTTGCCGTGATGGAGCGTGGCGCGTGGAAATAGAAATCAGTCTATTTATCGGCAGCATGCCGCCGCAATGCTGCAACCTGATAGGATATTGTGAATCACGTGGTAGTACAAAGATGGCGCCTGGACGCATACTGAACAAGAAAGCTTTAGCGTAATTATTGATAGCAACGAGAATTGAATCTAACCTCTTTTTTTACTCATTAAAAAAATTGTCAAGATCATTACGAAGCACAGAAGGCACTTGTGTGTACTTAGCGTGTTTGAACACAAGAATATGTTTACGAAAACAGTAACATCAACGCAGAATTATATTAACGGAACAATCGTTAAAAAGCCTAGACTTGAAAGCGACATTTTTTTTTTACAAAAATGCATTTAATTTCCGAGCTGTCATTTTTTTTTTATTTGTCCAATTTTGTTTATTCCCAAAACCTTTTGGTATTTTCTTAGTTTGCTTAGTTTTATTTTTTAGTTTACCTGAACGTTTATCCTTCATTTTAAAGGAATAGTTTTTATTTTTATACAATGTCTTCATTGAGCTATCTTTTCAGCTGTCGGTGGGGGGGGGGGGGGGAAAGACGGAGAATGAAAATGAGACCACCAATTTTTCAACGACACTCCCTCATCACCAATACCTCGCTCGGCCAATCCGAAGAAGTAGCATTGCGAGTGTTACGGGTGCGCGGTTAAACGCGGGGGGAAGGAGGGGGAGGAGGAACCGGACAAAATAAAAGTGAGATAACCAATTTCAGTTTTCGATGACTGCCCCCACTAATTTTTCGATGGCTTGCTGGGGGGGAGAGCAACCGCAGAAAATAAAAAAAGGGACGGGAGCAAGACCCCCCCCCCCACCAATTTTGAATAACTGTTTCACTTCTTTAAGACCTTGAAAAAAATTCTTGATCCTTCCTCTGCCCAAGGTCCAAAAGAAATCGAACCCTATCCCCATCCTAAAAAAGATGATGCTCTAAAAGGATACTTTTCCTACGGACTACTCAATGATTATTTTGTAACATCCCCACCTTCACCGGTCTAAAGAAATTTGAATCCTCATCAAGAGACCCTGCAAAATCCATGCCACCCACCCCTACCTCCAATTTCCTCCAGCCCTGAAACCCCCACCCCCCACCCCACACAGTGCACACATGCCTCCACCGGTGATAAAAAATGGCCGATAACTTGAGAACTCTTGCAGTTTTTATCACATTTTACATTATTACAATTGTGTAAAAGAATGTTTTTTTTATTTTTAGATTTATTTTAGATTATAGATTTTAATTTAGATTTAAATTTAATTATAAGATTGTGTTTTCTTCGCTCATGTACAATTTATGTGGAATACACCAATTCTTATTCATACGCATCTTGAATTTCCCAGTAAAGAATGGCGTCTGCAATTTGTTTTCTGTTCTCATTTTAATCATGACGCCAAAAAAATCCTAATCGCCAAAGCGTCACGCGCTGCCAACGCGGGCAGCCAAGAAGCGTCAAATGATGACGTAGCAACTACGTATGGGTCACTACGTATGGGTCACGTGACCCCAAAACTTCTATTTCGAGCAGCACGGAAAAGCAAAGACGCTGCGTATGAAAACGCATGTCGCCGGTGCAAATACACGAGGCGTCACAGCGCGTGCGGACAAAAAAATTACGGTGTCACGCGGCAAAAGCGCCTCGTGTAGATGCACCTCAAGGTTGGTGCTAATGACCTGCTGTCGAAGTGCTTTTAAGTCTCAGTCCACCCCTAGTGCAACATGAGTTTGCATATTGATATTAAATAGGTAGCCTAGTTGAATCCACTGGTAACAGTGGCCTTAAACCTTGATCATTCTTATTGTTGCTATAGCATCTATCATAACATGTAATTGATTGATCCTTTCAATTATATTATTATGAACTGAATAAACAGGACGGAGAGCCTAATCGGCTCGATAAGTAATATATAAATGCAGATGCAAACCTGTTTAAAACTTCCGAATTACTTCGTGAGAGCAGACAGTGGGCATCTTGGACCCATTTCAAACCTATTTACATTGCTTTTTGAACTTCGATGTCAGAGTTCAATCCCCGTTCAGGCAATCTGACATTTAAATCCAAAAGACAACGTAAGGAGGTTTTCATCTGTATTTATGTATTATGAACTGAGATGATAATTATTGTGAACTGTAAATTGCATTGATATACTTATCATATGTGGGGTCAGTTTACTGTTGGTAATATCATTTCCACAGGGGACTGATAGCAGCTCATGGAACCTGCAATGGCTCCATCTATGGACCACTATGAGAAGAGGATCTGTGTATAAAAGGATCTGCTCCACTTTGGTAGACACACAGGATTTGGAACCTACTTCTTCAAAAGCTATCTAGACAAGGTTCTGTCCTGATTCAGCCTTCTCCTAGTATAGGGCAACCTGGACCAATACAAGCGTCAACCAGGATTAAATCTGATGGCATAGGAATAAATTGCTTGCAACCAATCAACTTTAGTATTCCGTTCATAGGCAGAAGACATACATTAGCATTGAGTGGTGTATCGGCCACCATGTTCTAGATTTTTTTGCTCAGGCTTGCCCTTCACTTCTTGGACTTGTCCAAGATTGGCCTATTAGTTCTGACAATTGTTAGGACTTATATTTCACAACTTTTAAGTTTTTCTTACTGTGGGTATAGTAATATTCAAGTACTCTCAAGAAACTGTTATCAATTAATTTTATTGTTGCTCGAAAATGAAAGTTGGTGAATCAAGATTGTGCTTCTACATGTGTACTTCTGTGCTATATTTTACATAGGCCTGGATTATTTACTTTTTTTTTAAGTGCAGGAAATTGACTTTCTTTATGTTCTGGGTACAGGCATCCATAACTGCTTACACATTTCTATCAGCACTCTTAGTAACTTTATTTTGTGTCTTAAATTTAGCCTAGTTAGCACAGTTAGCCTAGGAATGTTTAATCTGTTATCGTCGTGAATGAGCAAATCGACTAGATCCTGTCCACAGCTATTGCCTAACTACTAGAGGGGAGGGGGATTGAGGCTTAATGGCGCGTCGACAGCTTGGTCATTAGCGCCAACCTCAGTCACAGTACAGTGGTCCGGGTTGCCACTGCACCACACATTACAGAGATATCATTCAAACCCCTAAATTAAATCTTGTCATACATCTGTACCTCCTGCAAAAACTGAAAAACACCGGACAGGAGGACAGACTTATCGCCCAATTGACGCGCAATGTCATGCGGAAGATGGAAACGACGACGAACACCATCAAGATGGCAACAATCAACAAGGAAGTGCCGGACAGTAAGTGGCCGCCGACACCAATAACATTCAAGAGGGTCAACCCCCCGCAAAAGGAAACAGTGAGTAAGTCGAGTGTGACCAATGCGCAAACGGGCCAACACCACCTCTTCACGGTGACTGCGGTCTAACTACTAGATTCAATTAGATTGGGAATACACTAAATCTAGAAAAGTTAATAAAAGTGCTTCACTAGAAGATTTAGTATGGCTACCTTCATAGCAACCTCTCCTGGTATTCCAACTAGGCTTTCTGCGGGTACTGCATTATAGGCTTTCTGCGGGTACTGCATTAATTTAAAGCAAGGACCTACATCTACTTTAATTGTGCTAGTTACTGGCGCCATTATTTAACAGACACCTGGCCTAGGTGTTCCCATAATAGTTTCTAATATACATGCAGAAAAAAATGTATTTCTTCCACGATCATTTCGTTCGAATTTACCTCCACCCCATTTACTACTGTTTCATCAACAATTTCACCTAGTTTCCCCACGCATTCTGTTCCAGTACATCATGCCACGTCCAGTCTGTGCCGAGTGTCCAAATACGGACTGTCCATACACATACAAGGACTGTTTTACCCAGGAACCCAATTTATCAAGTGTTTGGAACCACCCTCAGGTTGGTGCAGCAAGCACATTGTTTACACAAGTCAATTCAGTTACTGCAATTATTTTCAAGTGCTCTTAATTCCCAGACTTCTTCAAGTTGCCCACTCTTACCGGATTTGCATCGGAAAACTTGATTATCTGGTTGAATTTAGTGTGTGGCACTGCTCACCAAATGGTCACTGGCGTGGCAGCTTGGCAACCGTGCACCTCTACAAGTAGTGTTTTAAATTTACCTGTTATATCTCCTAACAGTAATCCAGTAATCAGTGGTTCTACTGTCCCTCCCCTTTTTCTAACCTAAGTTCACTGAACGATCAACATTAAAATGTAGATTCCTATGCTTTGGGCTATAAGACTTAATTAGCCTTATAGCTGGATAAATGATACAATTTTTCCTGCACATTTTATTTTGAAATTTGAATGAATACTAAAAGTTAGGGAATCGACAAGTTACCATTTGTTAACAAAATCGTACCATCTTGATTTACTGGTGAAGCTGTTGACTGAATTTGGTATAACAATCCTTTTCGAGTTGGGACCATTTACTGATACAAGAGTACCGAGTGGTAATAAGTAAACAACGATACAGCACAAAGTTACAATGGACTGCAGGTTGCCCTGGCCATCAGTGCTTTAAAACAGTAGTGTATTAATACAATTGAAGGCTGCCAGAGGCGTGGTGCATAATTAGCCATGACATTACTACATATCGGCACAAGGTGCACTGATACCACATACACTACAGTTCTCCCTGAGTTAATTAATAATAGGCAACTTGGGCCCAAAATTGATGGAATTGTTCACTTTCTGTGAAAAGCATGAAATTTGGTATAGAAGCTCATGAAGGGTAACTTGAAAAAATAGCTATTACATCTAGTTCAAGCCCCCCTCCCCTTAACTCCTACTCCTACTGTAACTCCTACTAAACCGTCAAGAAATCAAAGCATAATGTGAAGCAAAAATGTTGATGCACAGCTATGGATAAGAAAGGTGGTATACATCTTTTAGGTAAAAGCAACCATTATGCCTAAAAATCTTAATTCAAATTTATCCCCTTAACTTGCAGGAGTGCTCTATTTTTCAATTGGTTGTTGTGGTGACCTTCGATTTCAAAGTGTTCTTGCGAGCTTTCTAAGAGCCTGAAATGGACATGCGTAAGATTTTTTTAAAGGTGAGGATCTATTTTTTCCATCAATCCTAACCGAAATTGTTTAACATAGATGGAGACCGCCCTACGACCATTGAAAGGTGAAGAAGTAATGCCGCAGCGGCGAAAGCGTATGGTGATTTCTGAATTCTGCAAAATGGACATACTTAGGATATTCTCAAAGGTAGGGATCTATTCTTTCCACCAATCCTACCAGAAATTATTTAACTTCGTAGGCACCGTCCTACGTCCATTTAAAGGTGAAGAGGTA
>JAHWFP010126232.1:44385-66816 GCA_023313725.1 Lithobius niger
CTCTCGGCTCCGTGCTGGGGGATACCTTGTGGAGGTTGCAGACGATGGTCAGGCGAAGAGGCTTTTGAAAGCGAGTGCACTGGGGTCATGCCCAGTGCATGTCGAGCCGCATCGTACTTTAAACAGCAGCAAGGGGGTCGTGACATGCTTCGATTTGAGGGGTCTCAGTGATGATGTCATCCTGGGCGAACTCAATTCACAGGGTGTTACGGCTGTGAGGCGTTTGACACGGAAAGGCGAGAATGGTGCCCAGCCAACTGACACCTTTTTCCTGACCTTTGATACGCCAGTTGCACCGCAGCACATTACTGCCGGTTACCTGCGCTTGAAGGTCAGGAGTTACGTTCCGAATCCGATGCGATGTTTCCGCTGTCAACGCTTCGGCCATACCAGCGGCTCATGTAAAGGTAGGCCTACCTGTGTTTCCTGTGCTCAGGCAGCCCATGAAGGCGCTGACTGTGCTGTCCCGGAGCAGTGCGTCAACTGCGGTGGTCAGCACCAAGCCTCTTCACGGGACTGTCGTGTTTATGTTGAGGAACGTCGAGTGCAGGAACTGAAGGTGAAGGACGGGCTTTCCTACTCGGAGGCCCGAAAGAAAGCCAAACTATCGGCGCCGGCTATGACACGTTCTTTTGCGCAGGTGTGCAGTGCGCCATTGCCTGGCCCAGTTAGTGAGTCTGCTGATTTGGCAGATTTACGCGCTGAGCTCAGGTCTTTGACGACGACGGTGGGCAAGCTTATAACTTTGTTGACTCTGCAACATCCATCTCTGCAGGGTCTTTTGGGTCCTTCGGACCCGGTTGCTGCCTTGCCGTCTACATCTGCCCAGCCTGCAAATGCTTCTGCTCCTGCTGCTGTTTCTGCTCCTGCTGCTGTTTCTGCTGCTGCATCTGTTCCCAGGCAGGTTAAAGCTTCAGCTAAGCTTCCACCTGCCCGGAGTGAACCACAGAAAACGAAGAAGAAGGCTCCTGCTGGTAAAGCCTCAACACCGCCCGTGAGGACGTCGCCACCAGGAGAGAAGGTGAAACGGTCGTTGAACGGCCAGCTTGCTGAGGGGTCCGTTGTGTCCCCTCAACATCTTGATGGTACTTTGCCCATGGAGCAGGGAGAGATTTCCTGTTCCAATTCTCCGGAACTTTTTCCTCCTTCCGAGGACAACTTTGTTCTGAACCTCACTCCATCTTTTGATTCGGGTGAGGATTCGGATGTTTTCGGATCGCCCAGAGGAGGAGTTGAGGAGAATGATTCAATCTTCAGCCCGCCCTAATGACTCCGCATGCCATCGTTCAGTGGAACTGCCAAAGTTATCGGACCCATGCCGAAGAGCTGCGGCTGCTTTTGTCGCATTGGCGACCTCTGTGCTGCTGTCTACAGGAAACCTGCTTTAAGGCGTCAGATAATCCGGTTGTTCGAGGTTATTCTGTCTACCGTCTGGATGCTGACCCTGTGCCACGTGCACATGGTGGTGTTGCAGTGCTGGTTCAACACTCTCAGCCGCACGCCAGTGTGCCTCTGCACACTAGGCTTCAGGCGGTAGCAGTTAGAGTTTCTTTCCACTTCGATATTACTGTCTGTTCGCTTTATTTGCCACCGGATGAGGTCTTTGGGGTTGGTGACCTGGAGGACCTGGTCCGCCAGCTTCCTGCCCCTTTTCTATTGCTGGGCGACTTTAACAGCCACCATGTCCAGTGGGGAGGACCTCATACAGACAACAAAGGGAGGATCCTTGAGGAGTGGATGCAGAGGGGGTCTGTTTGCATCCTGAACGATGGAGCCATGACACACTGTAACCTGGCCACGGGCAATTGGTCAGCGGTGGACTTAGCCTTTTCCTCGCTGGCCATCCCAGTTCACTTCACTTGGGGTGTCACTGCCGATCTGCATGGAAGCGATCACCTCCCCATTGTGTTGTCCACAACACAAGGGGGTTCTGTGGCTTCCAGGCCAGCCCGGTGGGCGCTTAAACGTGCTGAATGGTCAGCTTTTGCTGAGGCTGCTGTATTTCAGCGTGCCGTTGAGGACTTTTCTGATGTGGATGAACTTTCCACTCATTTCGCTGACGTGGTCCTTGCTGCTGCTCATGCTACTATCCCGCGTACGTCCACTCAGCCGCGGCGGGTTCCTGTTCCGTGGTGGACACCTGCTTGCGGGCAGGCCATTCAGGCCCGCCGGCGAGCGTTGCGTGCATTTACAGTCAGTCCAACTGCTGACAACTTTGTAGCCTTTAAGCGCTGTCGTGCCCGTGCCAGGTTTGTCATCCGTGAGGCTAGACGTGCTTCATGGGCGGTTTATGTTTCGTCGATCACGCGCTCCACGCCTTCTCAGCAGGTGTGGCGGAAGGTGCGCCAGATCTCGGGGAAGACCGTGCCTTCCCCGGTTTCACAGCTGAAGGTGGCGAATACCGTGATATCTTCTGTGCCGGATATCGCCGACTGTCTTGCGTCTGCGTTTGCGCAGGTCTCGAGTGATAACCATTATGATCCTGGTTTCCTCAGAATAAAGCGTAGTGAAGAGGCTCACCCTCTAGACTTTCGCTCCGACGGGCTAGAGGAGTACAATTTACCGTTCACCAGGCAGGAGTTTGTTTCAGCTCTGTCCAAGTCGCATGACTCCGCCCCAGGGCCTGATGATGTTCACTATCAGCTGTTGAAACATCTGCCTCTGGCCTCCCAGCAGTTCTTGCTGGAGATGTTCAACCGTGTGTGGGCGGAAGGCTCTGTTCCGGCAGCGTGGAGGACAGCAGTGGTCATCCCGATTGTGAAACCGGGCAAAGACCCTACTGCTCCTTCCAGTTATCGCCCAATCGCTCTGACTAGCTGTGTCTGTAAGCTTATGGAACGGATGGTCGGTGAGAGGTTGGTCTGGGTGCTGGAATCACGGGGATTCTTATCTGCGTCCCAGTGCGGCTTTCGACGGTTTCGGTCAACCAACGATCATCTGGTTGCCCTTGAATCGGATGTGAGGGAGGCTTTTCGCCTGCGTCAACATCTGGTTCAGGTTTTCTTTGACTTGGAGAAGGCGTATGATACGACGTGGCGTTATGGGATTCTCCGTAATCTCTATAACTATGGCTTGAGGGGACAGATGCCACTGTTGCTTTCTGCTTACCTCTCGGGCCGTTCTTTTCGCGTTCGTGTCGGGGCGACTCTTTCCCGCCCGTTTGTCTTGGAGAATGGTGTGCCTCAAGGAGGTGTTCTTAGTGTCGTCTTGTTTGCTATAGGGATCAACCCCATTGCTCAGCAAGCTGCTGTTCCCCAGTCATTGTTTGTCGATGACTTCGGCCTGCGCTTTCGGGCAGCTCGCATGCAGACCTGCGAGCGGCAGCTACAGCTGGCAATTAACAAAGTCCAGACCTGGGCGGTAAGTAATGGTTTCCGGTTTTCTCCGGACAAGACTGTGTGCATCCACTTTTGCCGCCAACGAACACTGCACCCGGATCCTTGCCTGTACTTGGGACAGGCACAAATTCCTGTTGTCCCACAGGCACGTTTCCTGGGTCTGGTGTTCGATTCCAGGTTGTCTTGGCTTCCACACTTACGTCAGCTTAAAGACAAGGCTTTGCGGGCGCTTAACATCTTGCGGGTCCTGTCGGGCACTTCATGGGGTGCCGATCGCGCTGCCATGTTGCGCCTCTACCGGGCCCTTGTCCGCAGCAAACTTGATTATGCGTGTATGGTCTATGATTCGGCTAGTGACTCCACTCTCCAGATGTTGGACACTGTGCATCACAGTGGCCTGCGTGTGGCGACTGGGGCTTTTCGAACTTCTCCAGTGGTCAGCCTCTATGCTGAGGCCTCGGAGCCACCTTTGGCCATTCGTCGGCGACAGCTTGCCATTCAGTATGCTGTGCGTTTGCGTGCTGTGCAATCCAGTCCTGCTTGGTCCATGGTTTTTGGGCCAGACTTGCGAGTCGGTAGACGCAGGGTGGGTAAGGGTGATTTCCGCGATAGGCTCCAGCAGTCCTGTCAGGAGATAGCCTTTGAAATGCCCTGCGTCTTGAGGCTTGGGAGAATGCCAGTTGCCCCTTGGCTTGTCCCAGGTGGCAGTTTCATTTTTGCTCTGGCGTCCCTCCCGAAGGGTTCCACTCTACCAGCAAGGTACTTACAGGAGTTCCGGCGGCTGAGTTCTCAGTACGCCGGTTATCAGCGCCTGTTTACTGATGGGTCGAAGTCAGACGTTGGCGTGGCGTGTGCTTGTGTGTGTAAGGGAGTAACTGTTGCCCATCGCCTTCCATCAGGCTATTCTGTGTTCTCTGCAGAGCTTTTGGCTCTTGGTTTGGCAGTGGAATGGATCCTTGACCTTCAGGGCACGCATTTCATTATCTTTAGTGATTCCATGAGTGCCCTGGAGTCCTTGGCGAATTACAATCCTCGGAACCCCTTGACACAACGTGTCCAAGCTTTGCTTTCCCGCTTGCCTGGCCAGCGGAAAATCGTGCTTTTTTGCTGGATCCCGGGACATGTTGGGATAGCAGGGAATGAACAAGCTGATTCTGCTGCGAAAGGGGCCCTTTCTGGCCCTCTCGGTAGGGATCTCAGCCTTGTTCCCTCAGATGCCTTTCCAACTCTGCGTCTGAGGTTACACGCTTTTTGGCAGACCTTGTGGGACAGACAGGACGGTAACAAATTACGGGCCATTAAAGGGACTGTCGAGGAGTGGCACTCGGCGTGTCGCCGCAGTCGCCGTGAGGAGGTTGTGTTGGCCCGTTTGCGAATTGGTCACACCCGACTTACTCACTGTTTCGTTTTGCGGGGGGTTGACCCTCCTGAATGTTATTGGTGTCGACGGCCTCTTACGGTCCGGCACCTACTTGTTGATTGTCGCCATCTTGATGGTGTTCGTCGTCGTTTCCATCTTCCGCATGACATTGCGCGTCAGTTGGGCGATAAGTCTGTCCTCCTGTCCGGTGTTTTTCAATTTTTGCAGGAGGTACAGATGTATGACAAGATTTAGGTTAGGGGTTTGAATAACATCTCTGTAATGTGTGGTGCAGTGGCAACCCGGACCACTGCACTGTGACTGAGGTTGGCGCTAATGACCAAGTTGTCGACGCGCCATTAAGCCTCAATCCCCCCCCCCCCATTTCCTCGTCACCTTTAAGTAGACGTAGGACGGTCCCTATGTAAGTTAAACAATGTCGGTTAGGATTGATGGAAAGAATAGATCCCCACCAGTCCTATCAGAATAGCCTAAGCATCTCCATTTCGGGTTATTAGACGGCTTGCATGACTACTTTGAATTCGAAAATCACCATAAGTATTAGCCGCTATGCCATTACAACATAACATTTAAATGGATGTAGGAGGGTCCCTCTGTAAGCTAAACAATTTCGTTAGAATTGATGGAAAAAATAGATCCCCATCTTTCAGAAAACCCTAAGTATGTCGATTTTGGGTTAGAAGAAAACTTGGATGAACACTTTGAAATCGAAGGTCAGTATAGCAAAGAATGGCCTACTCGTAACAAATTAAGGGGATAAACTTGAAATACAATTTTGGGATTCAGTGGTTGCTTTTTCCTAACGGACCGGTCATTATTTCCATCACCGGGGGGGGGGGGGGAGGAAATTGAGGGGTCATGAATTTTTTGCAACTTCTTGAGGGATGAGGGTCATACATTTTTCACGCACCGCCAAGAGGGGAGGGGTCAAAAACACACTGACCAAACTGGAAGAAAAAGTTATTGTTGGTCCTCAAAATGACACTTCAGCAGTCAAAATTGTTCAAAACGTCTCAGCTTCTGGGGGGCAAGCCACCCAGACCAAGATGTCATGATGTCAGTTTTTACAAGGTTTTGGAACCATTCCTGTAGTAACAATACTGCAAGAATTGTACAAAAGAATTACTAAGAATTTTGTACAAAAGCCTGGGCACCTGGTTTCTTGGCTTCTGTCTTTTAAGTGCTAGCTATGCTACGGAAGTGGGCATACAAGCAAACACTGTGTTGATCATATTTATATGAATCCGACAACAGATGGTTATAAGGAACATTTTATAGAACATTTTTAACCCAACGTGTCTTTTCTTTAAAAACAAGACATTTTTCCTTACAACTATAAGTTAATGTTGGTGTGGAGAGCTACTTACTTAATTTGGCTGCAGGCTAATCTTGGCTACAGGAAATCATCTGCAGAAGGTCACAATAGGCATACGAAAAACACCTTTTTTATGGGGGGAGAGTACTTTTTTTTTGACCTTGATGGGGGATCACATTTCCTTTTGCCCCCCCCCCCCCCCGCCATAAATAATGACCGGTCCCAAAAAGATGTATATTACCTTTCTTTTCCAGAAATGTGTTCTGAACGTTTTTGCTTTACTTTATGCTTTTGATGTGTTGCCAGTTAAGGAGTTACTACCAAAAATCTGTTTTTTTGGGTAGTAAATCACCCCCTCTCCCTGGGGTGGGGTTAAATTTGCTATCATAGCTATTTTTGGCAGTTACCCTTCATGTGCAGCCATACCAAATTTCTTTGTTTTACAGAAAAAGAAGAATTCAACCTTCTTGCCACTCTACTATAAAAGGGAACACCACTAGGTGTCCAATATGGCGTGTGTGTGAATGCCAGGCTGCTGTCAGCCCTTCATTGTCATTTTTAATGGTTTTTTTTTTTAATTGTTGTGACCAAGGAAAATATGTGAAGTGTTTTTCCGAAAATTAAATTGATTCTATGTACATGCCTTGTGGTTAAATGCCTACCAGGAGGCAACCGTATTTTATATCCTCTCCGTAACCACAAAATAATTTGACTTTTGGGGAACACCACATTGCTTAAGATAGGATCATTCTTATTTACAGTTTACATTTCTTATTTACAATATACAATATTTACTTTACCTATACTATATAATATTTTTTTCCATGCTAATCACTATTAGTATAAAACGTGGGTGTCACAACACTTACAATATTAATATCCCTAATATGTGAAACTTTTCGATACAGCACCCCAAAAAGAAAAAAATGCTATAAAAAACAAAACAAAAAATATTTTTTCTTCAATTAAGTTTCACAATGTGAAACTCCCAATGTTAAATCGACGCATTAGCATAAATTTTTTTCTATATTTCTGTATAATATGCCAATACTACTAACGTAACTGTTTTTTTTTCCAATTCAAAAACCGGAAAACCCCAAAACTTTCCCAAATGTCCTCAAAATTGCACTAAACATTGAACATCAAAGAGAAAACAATAAATGGCTGTCCAAAATCTTGCAAAACGTTAATGAAGAAGATTCAAAAATATTACCGCACTCATAAATCCAACTTTTTTGGCTGTTTTTATTACCCGCGTTGATTCACTCAAAATCAGCTCTAAAACTGGCTCTTCCTGTGACAGACTTGGCGAGCCCCAGGCCGCATCAAGAGTGGAGCCAACGGTGACGGCAGCACCAATTGGGAGGGGGATTTGTAGCTTCGTCAGAGCCAATTAGAAATCGGCGCACAGGAGAAGGCGAACAACTAGGTGGAGTCATGAGGCAAGAGCGAACACCTACACCCTCATGGATAACAAAGTCTTCTGGGGGAGGGGACGATCAAATGTTTGGAGGGCATTGACAATCTGACTGGTGTCAGTTCCACCTCGAGAAAAATAGAGTGACACGGTGAACTGCACCAACGTGAAACGTCATTCTGAGCTGTGAGCAACAGATTTATACTCCACTGTGTAGTATCAGCATATGACTTCAATTCCACGCATTCTTGCTCATTGTCATCATTTCTGTGCAACGCTCTTTTCCACATCCGTAAGTGAGATTTACGCCACATTTCATCCGACCGGAAAATTACTTCATAGTCTTAGTCGCTTGTTTTAACAGCAACTGGATCCTGAAGCCAATTACGTAAACTTGGTCTCCCAGTTTGAAAGTATGTTCGCATTGATTAGCAATTAATTTTAACTGACTCACCTGGTTATGGGAAGTTACATCCTCTGTAATGGAAAAAACATGACTGTTAATTTTGTACACACTGCTTATTTCAGGAAAGCCTTCAATGGACTAATTTGTGTAGTACTGTTCGGGGGGGGGGGGATTGAGGCTTAATGGCGCGTCGACAACTTGGTCATTAGCGCCAACCTCAGTCACAGTGCAGTGGTCCGGGTTGCCACTACCACACATTACAGAGATATTATTCAAACCCCTAACCTAAATCTTGTCATACATCTGTACCTCCTGCAAAAATTGAAAAACACCGGACAGAAGGACAGACTTATCGCCCAATTGACGCACAATGTCATGCGGAAGATGGAAACGACGACGAAAACCATCAAGATGGCAACAATCAACAAGGAAGTTCCGGACCGTAAGTGGCCGCCGACACCAATAACATTCAGGAGGGTCAACCCCCCCGCAAAAGGAAACAGTGAGTAAGTCGAGTGTGACCAATGCGCAAACGGGCCAACACCACCTCCTCACGGCGACTGCGGCGACACGCCGAGTGCCATTCCTCAACAGTGCCTTAAATAGCTCGTAATTTATTGCCGTCCTGTCCATCCCACGAGGCTTGCCAAAAAGCGTGTAACCTTAGACGCAGAGTTGGAAAAGCGTCCGAGGGAACAAGGCTGAGATCCCTTCCGAGAGGGCCAGAAAGGGCCCCTTTTGCTGCAGAATCCGCTTGCTCATTTCCACCTATCCCAACATGGCCCGGGATCCAGCAGAAAAGCACGGTTTTCCGCTGGCCAGGCAAGCGGGAAAGCAAAGCTTGGACACGTTGTGTCAAGGGGTTCCGTGGATTGTAAGTCGCCAAGGACTCCAGGGCACTCACGGAATCACTAAAGATAATGAAATGCGTGCCCTGAAGGCCAAGGATCCATTCCACCGCCAAACCGAGAGCCAAGAGCTCTGCAGAAAACACAGAATAGCCTGATGGAAGGCGATGGGCAACCGTCACTCCCTTACAAACACAAGCACAAGCCACGCCAGCGTCTGACTTCGACCCATCAGTAAACAGCGGCTGATAACCGGCGTACTGAGAACACAGCCGCCGGAACTCCTGCAAGTACCTTGCTGGCAGAGTGGAACTCTTCGGGAGGGACGCCATAGCGAAAATGAAAATGCCACTTGGGACAAGCCAAGGGGCCACTGGCATCCCCCCAAGCCTCAAGACGCTGGGCATTTCAAAGGCTATCACCTGAAAGGACTGCTGGAGCCTATCGCGGAAATCACCCTTACCCACCCTGCGTCTACCGACTCGAAAGTTTGGCCCAAAAACCATGGACCAAGCAGGACTGGATTCCACAGCACGTAAACGCACAGCATACTGAATGGCCAGCTTCCGCCGACGAATGGCCAAAGGTGGCTCCGAGGCCTCAGCATAGAGGCTGACCACTGGAGAAGTTCGAAATGCCCCAGTCGCCACACGCAGGCCACTGTGATGCACAGTGTCCAACACCTGGAGAGTCGAGTCACTAGCCGAACCATACACCATGCACGCATAATCAAGTTTGCTGCGGACCAGGGCTCTGTAGAGGCGCAACATGGCAGTGCGATCGGCACCCCATGAAGTGCCCGACAGAACCCGCAAGATGTTAAGTGCCCGCAAAGACTTGTCTTTAAGTTGGCGCAAGTGTGGAAGCCAAGATAACCTGGAATCGAACACCAGACCCAGGAAACGTGCCTGTGGGACAACAGGAATCTGCGCCTGCCCCAAGTACAGGCAAGGATCCGGGTGCAGTGTTCGTTGGCGGCAAAAGTGAATGCACACAGTCTTGTCCGGAGAAAACCGGAAACCATTACTGACTGCCCAGGTCTGGACTTTGTTAATCGCCAGCTGTAGCTGCCGCTCGCAGGTTTGCATGCGAGCTGCCCGAAAGCGCAGGCCGAAGTCATCGACAAACAATGACTGGGGAACAGCAGCTTGCTGAGCAATGGGGTTGATCCCAATAGCAAACAAGATGACACTAAGAACACCCCCTTGAGGCACACCATTCTCCAAGACAAACGGGCGGGAAAGAGTCGCCCCGACACGAACACGAAAAGAACGGCCAGAGAGGTAAGCGGAAAGCAACAGTGGCATCTGTCCCCTCAAGCCACAGTCATAGAGATTACGGAGAATCCCATAACGCCAGGTCGTATCATAAGCCTTCTCCAAGTCAAAGAAAACCTGAACCAGATGTTGACACAGGCGAAAAGCCTCCCTCACATCCGATTCAAGGGCAACCAGATGATCGATGGTTGACCGAAAACGCCGAAAGCCACACTGGGACGGAGATAAGAATCCGCGTGATTCCAGCACCCAGACCAACCTCTCACTGACCATCCGTTCCATAAGTTTACAGACACAGCTAGTCAGAGCGATTGGACGATAACTGGAAGGAGCAGTAGGGTCTTTGCCCGGTTTCACAACCGGGATGACCACTGCTGTCCTCCACGCTGCCGGAACAGAGCCTTCTGCCCACACACGGTTGAACATCTCCAGCAAGAACTGCTGGGAGGCAAGAGGCAGAAGTTTCAACAGCTGATAGTGAACATCATCAGGCCCTGGGGCTGAGTCATGCGACTTGGACAAAGCTGAAACAAATTCCTGCCTGGTGAACGGTAAATTGTACTCCTCTAGCCCGTCGGAGCGAAAGTCTAGAGAGCGAGCCTCTTCTCTCCGCTTTATTCTGAGGAAACCAGGATCATAATGGTTATCACTCGAGACCCGCGCAAACGCAGACGAAAGACAGTCGGCAATATCCGGCACAGAAGAGATCACGGAATTCGCCACCTTCAGCTGTGAAACCGGGGAAGACACGTTCCTCCCCGAGATCTGGCGCACCTTCCGCCACACCTGCTGAGAAGGCGTGGAGCGCGTGATCGACGAAACATAAGCTGTCCACGAAGCACGTCTAGCCTCACGGATGACATACCTGGCACGGGCCCGACAGCGCTTAAAGGCTACAAAGTTGTCAGTAGTTGGGACGACCGTAAATGCACGCAACGCTCGCCGGCGGGCCCGAATAGCCCGCCCGCAAGCAGGCGTCCACCACGGAACAGGAACCCGCCGCGGCTGTGTGGACGAACGCGGGATAGTAGCATGAGCAGCAGCAAGGACCACGTCAGCGAAATGAGTGGAAAGTTCATCCACATCAGAAAAGTCCTCAACCGCACGCTGAAATACAGCAGCCTCAGCAAAGGCTGACCATTCAGCACGTTTAAGCGCCCACCGGGCTGGCCTGGAAGCCACAGAACCCCCTTGTGTCATGGACAACACAAAGGGGAGGTGATCGCTTCCATGCAGATCGGCAGTGACAGCCCAAGTGAAGTGAACTGTGACGGCAAGGGAGCAAAAGGCTAAGTCCACCGCTGACCAATTGCCCGTGGCCAAGTGACAGTGTGTCATGGCTCCATCTTTCAGGATGCAAACGGACCCCCTCTGCATCCACTCCTCAAGGATCCTGCCCTTGTTGTCAGTATTAGGTCCTCCCCACTGGACGTAGTGGCTGTTAAAGTCGCCCAGCAGGAGAAACGGGGCAGGGAGCTGGGGAACCAGGTCCTCCAGGTCACCAACCCCAAAGACCTCATCCGGCGGTAAATAAACCGAACAGACAGTAATATCGAATTGAAAAGATACTCGAACTGCTACCGCCTGAAATCTAGTGTGCAGAGGCACACTGGCCTGCGGCTGAGAGTGTTGAACCAGCACTGCAACACCACCATGTGTACGTGGCACAGGGTCTGCATCCAGACGGTAGACAGAATAACCCCTAACAACCGGATTATCCGACGCCTTAAAGCAAGTTTCCTGAAGGCAGCAGCACAGAGGTCGCCAATGCGACAAAAGCAGCCGCAGCTCCTCTGCATGGGTCCGATAACTTTGGCAGTTCCACTGAACGATGGAATGCGCAGGCATTAGGACGGGCTTAAAACTGAATCATCCTCCTCAACTCCTCCCCTGGGCGACCCAAAAACATCTGAATCCTCCCCCGAATCACAAGCCGGAGTGAGGTCCAGAACGAAGTTGTCCTCGGAAGGAGGAAAAAGCCCAGGAGAAGTGGAACAGGAAATATCTACCTGCTCCATGGGTAAAGGAGGATCAAATTGTGGAGGGGACGCAATGGACCCCTCAGCAAGCTGGTCGTTCGACGACTGTTTCACCTTCTCTCCTGGTGACAACTTCCTCACGGGTGGTGCTGAGGATGTACCAGCAGGAGCCTTCTTCGACACTTTCTGTGGTGCACTCCGGGCGGGAGGAGGCTTAACTACAGCCTTAACCTGCCTGGGAACAGGAACAGGAACAGGAACAGTAGCAGGCTGGGCAGATGTCGACGGCAAGGCATCAACCGGTTTTGAAGAACCCAAAAGACCCTGCAAAGATGGATGTTGCTGGGTCAACAAAGTAACAAGCATGCCTACCGTCCTCGTCAAAGACCTGAGCTCAGCGCGCAAATCCGCTAAATCAGCAGACTCACTAACTGGGCCAGGCAATGAAGCACTGCACACCTGTGCAAAAGATCTGGTCATCGGTGCTGCCGATAGCTTAGCTTTCTTCCGGGCCTCCGAGTAGGAAAGCCCATCCTTCACCTTCAATTCCTGCACACGACGTTCCTCTAAATAAACACGGCAGTCCCGCGAAGAGGCCTGGTGCTGACCACCACAGTTGATGCACTGCTCTGGGCCAGCACAATCAGCGCCTTCATGGGCTGCCTGAGCACAGCCAACACAGGTAGGTTTACCTTTACACGAGCCGCTGGTGTGGCCGTAGCGTTGACAGCGGAAACACCGCATTGGATTCGGTACTTAAGTCCTGACCTTCAACCGCAGGTAACCGGCAGTAATGTGCTGCGGTGCAACTGGCGTATCAAAGGTCAGGAAAAAGGTGTCAGTTGGCTGGGCACCATTTTCACCTTTCCGCGTCAAACGCTTCACAGCCGTAACGCCTTGTGACTTGAGTTCGTCCAGGATGATATCATCGCTGAGACCCCTCAAATCAAAGCACGTCACGACCCCCTTCTGCTATTTAGGGTACGATGCGGCTCCACACGCACCGGGCATAACCCCAGTGCACCCGCCTTCAAAAGCCTCTTTGCCTGAGCCCCATCCTCAACCTCCACAAGGTATCCCCCAGCACGGAGCCGAGAGACACTCTTCGGATCGGAACCACAGATCCCTTTGAGTGCTTTGTGGACAGCGAACGGACCGAGTTGTGTAACATCTCGGCCCTCGCCTGTCACCACCAAGAACTTCGGGACTTGGTCCCGACTCTTACCAATATCCGGTAACTGGGCACCAGGCCCAACCATCTCACGTTCCCTCCTCTGGCGCTTGCTAGTGCGGCGAGGAGGGGAAGAATTTTGGGGGGAAGAAAGTTTTGCGGGGGAGGGGGGAGAAGAAGTTGCCATGGAGAGCAAAAAGAAGTCGCGGCAGTGCGCCCCCCAGAAAAGAAAAACCCCGCGCGGCACTCGGGTGATGCAGGGCCGGAAGTCGCATATCCAGGGCCCTGCACCAGGAAGCTAACACCGCCGTCTATCTCGGTGAGGTGGCAGCCTAAGCATGCCGAGAGGCGAGGCCGCCAAGGAAGCCGTACACACCACCTCCCTCGATAACCCAAACAGTTCGGGTCCGTGATGCAGATGGATACAGCACAAGCCGCCTCCCCACAACGACAGAACCCGAAAAGTCATAGCCGATTGACCTTAGGCCGGCTCGCCCAGGCCACCCGTCTTCCGGAATAAGGAGCCAAAGCCCGAAAGCCAGGATCTCCGCCTCCACGGATTACTAGGTTGCAGCACACGGCCAACATGCTGGGGGATGAGGATGAAAAGCCCAGTGGCCAGAATGGGCAAATCAGAATCAAATCCAAAAGGGGATTCAAACCGCCAAACATCCTCTAAGCAGCCACCCCGGGCCCGGTTTGTCTGGATGTCCCTTCACCTCTTTCGGACTAGTGCTTGCGACGGGTGTTAAACCTGCCCGCCATACACACCGTAGGCGCACTCGCAAACCGTAGTGTTGAGGTTGCGCTAGTGTTCAAGACGGACTAAAAACCCTCCGCCACGCAGACCCTTGGCACACTAGCAAACCATGATTTTGGGTTCCCTTTTAGTCGCCTCCTACGACACGCAGGGGGTACTGTTCGGTATTACCCTAGCATGCAGCAGGAAATTTACTAATGCTAATTTTATGCTTAAACCTTGGGATAAACTTGCATGCATACTACGCTGCAGGAGTTGTCATTTTTCTGGGGATCATTTGGAACTGATGTCACATGACATATTCCACATTCCCGTAAAAATCTTTCAAATTCGGCACTCATCAGCTGCGGTCCATTATCACTTACATGCAACTTTGGTAGCCCATAAATAAAAAAAAAAAACGAATCACATAATTCATGCAAACGGGAATTTGGAATGAGAATCAGTGACAACCAGAAACATTTTACCATGGAAGGGCCCACAAAAATCCATGTGAATTCTCGACCAAATAGCTGCAAAGACGCTCCCAAACACGTTTTTTTTTTTGGTACGACAGTATTCCTATGAATTTGACATGGTTCACAGTTTTTAACTAGATGTTCGATATCATTATCTATGCCAGGCTACCAAACACGAGAACAGGCAAGGGCATTAATACGAACTATGCCGCAATGACCTATATGTAGTTCTTCCAGCACTTGTCTCCCAGTACTACTTACCAGGAATGATTAATCTATGCCCCCAAAATAGGGTCTTGCCATCGAGCAATAATTCTTGCTATTGGACCAAAAACGGCTTCAAATCATCATTTCAATTCAGTCAGACCAACCGTCTTTCGTATACAGATCGACTGATGCTATAGGCTATTTTTAGGGCGTGTTTTTCAACCTGGTCTGCCAGAATAGGAAGTGATTCAATAACTTCCAAATTCATAACATGCCAACCAATTGTTCATTTGGATGGATGTTCATATCGGTGTAGGCAAGCGTGATACATAATTTGCTATGAAATTCTGCTTGCTAGGGATGTGTTGTAGTTCGAAGTCATACCTGTTTAAAAAGAGGGCCCACCACTGAATGTGTGCAGCTGCCATTTCTGAAATAGACCTTATTGCCAAACACCCGTAGCAATGCTTTTGGTCTGTTTGCAGCACAAATTTTCGTCCAAATAAATATTCGTGACAGTGCTTGATCCCGAACACAATAGAGTAGGCCTCAAGATCGAATTAGGCATAGTCAAGTTTGGCCTTAATCAATGATCGCGAGATGAAAGCTATGAATATTGTTTGTAACAAACACGTACCGACACCTATGAAATATGCATCGCTCGTGAGTTTGATAGGCTGTTTAAGGTTGTAATGCACAAGTACATATGAATCCAGAAACGCAGCCTTAGCGTTTTGAATCATTTCTGAGCATTATTTACTCCAGCGCCAAGCACTTTTAGGTGACAGGAGTTTATTAAGAGGAGGCAGTATGGTCGCCAGATGTGGGACGAATGTGCCATACTGGTTCGTAAATCCAAGATAGGATTTTAACTATTACATTTGCAGGCTCAGGAGCTTGCTGAATAGCATCCTAAACTTCCGGCTGGTTTGAAACATAATTTTTGTCTAATTGGAATCCCAGATAGTTTATCTTTGTGTTATTACGCTTACATTTACTCTTTTTGAGTTTGATGCTGCTTTCCTGCAATGCTTCTTTCAGAGTTTTCATTCTTCTGGCCTTTTCCATCAGCAAGTATGTTGTCAAAAAAGAGTACAGCTTGGGATATCTAGCTTGAAGTACATACACCTTTTGAAAATATCAGGCGCGTTTGCGAGGCCAAATAGAAACTTTTGATAGCGGAATAAGCACTTTTGATGGTAATGGTGAAGGGGCTTTAGCTTCTTCTGCTAACTGTATTTGCAGGAATGTGTCACTCATATTACTTAGAAGGTACCGCAGCCAGCAAGCCTACTAAACAAGAGTTCTGCTCTAGATAAAGGTTGATATTGTATTTCAAGCTGCGGATGTACTGTGTTGAATAGTCTTCGACGAAACTAACATGACCATTTATTTTGCCCAGGCACAACAGCCTACATGTTTTAAAACACCCTCCTGCACTAGTCGGTCTATTTCGGCCTCAACTTTTCTCCTCACAGCGACAGGTACAGACCATGCCTTACAGTACTTGGTACATCACCTTGTGTGATCTTGATATTAGCCTTGAAATCCCTTAAAGTTGCCTAAACCTGGAGAAAAATTTAGGGAATCTTTGAAGTATCGGTGTAGGCAAGCGTGATAAATAATCTGTTATGAAATTCTGCTTGCTATGGATGTGTTGTAGTTCGAAGTCATACCTGTTTAAAAAGAGGGCCCACCACTGAATGTGTGCAGGTGCCATTTCTGAAATAGACCTTATTGCCAAACACCCGTAGCAATGCCTTTTGGTCTGTTTGCAGCACAAATTTTCGTCCAAATAAATATTCGTGACAGCGCTTGATCCCGAACACAATAGACTAGGCCTCACGTCAGAAACAAAGTTAACCACAAGCCACTAACAGTAACAGCAGATTTAAATTGATTCAGGTCTAGATTAAGCTTGTGTACCCAACTACGTCTGAATAAAGCAAACTGTTCGGCAGGACTTATAGGCGCAAACTGGCTTTATATCTTATCATCATAAGTGACATTCAGTTTTACTGCCCCCAGAGGCTTTATCACTGCACTAAACCTAGGTTTAAGAACAATCTTAATAGGAAATAGTTTGACGTAACTAAAGTACTTACGGTGCCTACTAGCCGGCAAAAGCATGATTATCAGACCTAGAATCAAGTCTAACGGCGATTCATGACAGTTAATAGTGCAACGAATCATCAATTTTGTTCTGTTCGTATTAGCAATAAGCGAGTCAATCTCAGACTCAGGGCTAAATCGTGTGAATCTTCAAAATTTGCGGAATCGTCTACAAAATGTGCTTTTTTCGAATACCATTGCTTTTTCTTCTAACCTGCGGTTTTTACCTTTTGTGGTTTAAAAGACATGGAAGTCGCATTATGTCCCACTTTGCTAGAGCGACAGACGCTGCTTAAATGCCCAATACTCCGCAGACAGAGCACCTATGCTTCCTAAACCTGCAAATGGCCTTGAAACTGAGTTAAATTTTTCTCCGCAAGTTCCTGGGCAAGAGCAAATGAAACGGCCATATTAAACATTGCTTTGGCAGGGTCCATAGCAAGTAACCGCTTTAAAATGGCCGGTTTATGTAAGACCACAATAAATCGTCGCCGGAGCGTAGTTGCTAGCTTCAAACTGTCTGCATCACTGAAATTTCAGCGGAGGGTAAGCTTCGTTAAATCAGTAATAGTCAGAAATTGACTCACTGACCAATTACTTGCGCCTTTGTAATCGTACGTGTTCGCATAGGAAGTTCGGTTTTGGGCACAAATTATTGGTCAATAGCTTATTTAAACATCTAATGATTTAGTTTTGGGCGTCTCAGGGGCAAATAGGTTGAAACCCATATGTCTTCGCACCAACGCTCGTTAAGAGAAGTGCAACCTGCTTGTCAGGTGCTACGTTATAAGCACTAAAATTATTCAACTCGACTCGTTCGAAATTCACTACCCAAGTTTTTTAATTCGGATTGTACTCCTCGAGATTTTTATGTGAAAGATTTTTATGTCTAAACTCAAACTTAAACTTAAATCTTCCTCTTCACTACACTCAGATAAACGTGATGCATCAAGCAAAAAAGGAGAATCTGTATTGCCTAAGAATTCCATGACTTGTTCTTGCCTTTCTTGCACCCAGCAACAAGAAAGAGGCTAGAACAGTTTTAAAAACCAGTTTTAGATTAAAAAATATAGTAAACCGTATTAACGTTTCCCTATAATTTAAGGGGTATTAATTGGCTTAATTAATTCAGCGCTTGCTTGCTTCCTATGTTTTTACAATTTAAACACACACATAAACACATACATAAACACATACTTGGAATAGGCCTAACCTAGTTTTGCGCAACCAGCTAGGTCATGCAAAAGATAACAGATAAGCCAATTACAACTTAATATTTTAAATTCTCCAACTGGTTCCCATAGTGGCAACGCCTACGAGCTATGTTTTTATCAAAATGGGAAACACTGCCGCAATGTTGTATGTAGTCTGGTAATGCTCTGCTAATGTTCAAAATTAGCAGGTTCAGCGACACGAGCATTAAATTACTTCGGCTGACTTAAGGCACAAAAGAAATTTTTTTTTTTTAATAAAATTTTTTTTAATGTTGCAAGCACTAAAAGTTTGTGCCAAAACTTTAGGCACAATAATTGTAACAACAAAACAATACATGTATACACTTAAACCGTGCACTAAGCACTAACCGTGCAATAATGTACACACTTAAATAAATAGTTGATTGCAATTTACAACATCTTGGCATACCACTAAATGCCAACATTTTAAGGGAAATTTGTTTTTCACCGGTTGCAAATATTCCAGACACAATTTTTATTCAGTTTCACACACCACTGATTAATTTTAAAACTTTTACAATTTAAGTTTGAAATCACATTCACAGTATTGTTTCTCATAAACAACTTATCTACTCCGTTGAGCAATAATCACCACGAACTAACAACTATAATTTTAAAACTTTAAGCTCACTGATAATCGTTTCACAGTTAAACATGACATCCATATTTTCTGGCTGGCCATGGAATAAATTCATAGAACAAATAAATTTACAAACACCAACTAATCCGTTAGTTTTCACGACCGTTACTAACGCTACTAACACCACTAGTAAACGCTGCTAACACAATAGTTTTCACTATACTAACACCACAATATAGAAAATTTTACTAACACCTTGGCATTTATTTTTCCTCACGCAAGCTTGTCCCTCTCCAACCCCACAAGATTGTGACGCAAATGAAGATACTTGCCGTGAAAAATTACTGGCTTTATTCCTACATTTATTTGACAAAACTGAAGGCAACCATCCGTCTACCATTATCGACCTCGAAAATAATTCTGGGACACCTACGGCATATACAAGTCAATACACAGCAGACAATATTTTTATTCAGTAAATACTAAGTTTTAAAATTGAAATGAGAATGTCTTCCTCCCGCCCAAGCTACGTCCATCTACCACACAATATTTTTCATTAATACTAAATTAATAACAATTTTACGTCTCGGCTTTTACACTTGTCGCCAATTGAAGAGTACGGAGTGGTGAAAGAAAACAAAGATGCAGTGCTAAGTTGTGACATTGGACAGCAGGTTGCCCTGGCTGCCAATGCTTTATGTTCAGAAGTGTATTGGTACAATAATATTACTGATAGCCACCAGGGGCTTGGTGCATAATTAGACATGGCCTTAGTATGGGCGCAATATGCACCGCTACCACATACACTACACTGGTGCTATTTTGGATGCATGAAACTCACACCGTCAGTGGCAGTGTAATTTTTGTTGTAGCCGCTGTCATATCTAATTGCATTAGGTGTGCCATTAATTCAATACAATGTGTCATTACTTTGCAGCTATTTCTTCATGACATTCGTAGAAGGAGCCAGCACGTAAGAAACCATCTTCAATTGACCTTCGGATGCACGCTTTTACATCTTCTACACTGTGATGTCCTGTCTGCTGCATAAGCTGTTCATCAATATTGTTGTAAAACAACGTTGTAGCTGTAAATGATTTGAGTTATCAATGACTCTCTTCTACAGATGGAATTGGAAAGGGTGTATACTGTATACTCTAACTTCTTTAGCAGAAAATCGAAATTCGCCGAATCTTCGTGAAATTGGCCGTCTATAGAAAGGTCCCTCAAAGGAAACTAACTGCAAATAATCATACAGACCAGAGGATGTGCACTTGTCTACCCCACAACTTCGTAATGTCACTTTAAAATCCACTTTATGATGTCGTAATCCGCCTTCTAGTTCGTTTTGTATTGCATCTTGAAAAATTAAAGAACTTTCCAACATTATCAATCCCAAAAGAAAACTGTGGCACCATAAATGTCAATGCTCATCGCAGCCACAAAGCCCAAACACTTTCCAGTTAATATAGAACAATGCATGGCTTTTTTGAATCAGAAATCGGCTGAGCTTGCTTCTTATTGTGCCAATGCCTTCATTATTCTATCCAGAGGACATCAAAAAGTTTTAAAGCAAACGTTTTCATAATCCAACAAATTGCACTCGCTATGGCCACAATCATCGCGTAAATAACGCATCAGTCCACAGCATAGCCTAATGCATACAATGAATTGATTGGGTACGATCAGCCATCGACACAACGAGCTTCGACAGCCCAAGCTAAGTAAACGTACAACGACGATTTTCTAGAATACTCCGTATTTTTTGCATTGACGTCCAACTTTGCACGTGTTACCACTCATCTACTAAACAAATCTATCAGTGAGAATGCAAAAATTACTTAAATCTATCGGTGAGAATGCAAAAATTGAATGAAGATCTAATTTTATTAATTCTCACCAATAGATTAAAGTTTGCACCTCGGTTCTTAAAATTGGTTTGATATATTGAGCTTCCACTTCAGACAAAGTCTGGGTCAATACTTCGTCTTCATCGTCATCGAACAATTGGTCAATGCCTTATGAAACATTGATTTTAGCCATCATAAAACTACATAAGAACAGTAAATAAATTGCAAGGAGATCGAAGGGACAGAGACTCGATTACAACAACAGACAAGTGTAGATGTGTGTTCTGTTTCATTATAACTGTAATACAAATACAATACAAATTAGCAATACAAATCGAGATAGCACCACACATGATACCCCCTAAGGCCGTCCAGCCCAACCCCTGTGCCCCCTCGCTCAGGATTGACCAAGAAATTCTTGCAGATCTGGCTAAAAGCATTAAATTTCGTACGCAAGTTGCTCTTAGCAGTACACATCAAACTAGCTGTATACATCCCATCCAGATACCCCCAAGGTCCCCAGCCCCACACATAAGTGTCTCCTGAGGTTGACCAACCGATTCTTGCAGATGAGCTAAAAGCATGAAATTTTATACGCATTATGCAAGTTACGATTAGCATTACAAATCGAATTAGCTATAGAGCCCACTCCAGACACCCTCCCCCAACCAATTTCTCCCACTCGCCCTCCTGTGCCTCTCTCTCAGGCTTGACCTACAAATTCTTGCGGATCGAGCTAAAAGCTTGAAATTTGGTGCAGAAATAAGTCTGGCAGTACAAACCGCACCGTGATTGGAACCCCAAAAGGCTCCCCAGCACCACCCTGTGCCCCCTTCATGAGTCTAACGACCAACAAATTCTTGCAGGTTGAAATAAAAGCATGACATTTGGTACACAAATCATTCTTAGGAGTACAAATCGAATCATCCATGTTAAACCTCAATGAAATACCCCAATGACCCCCAGCTCCTGCCCTTCACCCTTAGGAAGAAACATCAATAACATCCGACTTGTTTCAAACAGCCACCAAAATATTAAGCAGCTGACCATGCACCATGAAAATAAAAACAATAACAAATCAGACGACATGCTTTCCACATGCAATACTGTTTATCGAATTCCCTGTACGGAGCCAACATGTACCGCTACATATGTAGGACAATCCCTCAAAAACTTAAGGAATGTATGGCATCCCATAAATCAAACTTCAAATTAAAAGTCGAATCAAATTCTTTAGTGCAACACTGCCTTTCAACAGGCAAGTCGCCAGACAAATACGCAACAGGCCACACCCCCGACTTGGACAAGTTCCAAATCTTGTTTCGTGAAAAATACACCAGGGCAAGAATTAATCTAGAAACGCTGGTCATCCATACACATACACCACTTGTACATAACCATTTAGTGCCAGATAATAAATTTCTAAAAGAATATTTTCCTGTAATTAAATCACTTAAACTCGACTCTTTTGCCAGGCATATTGTAAAACCAACATAACGAATGCATCACACCTTTGAAACACGTGACCCCGATTTGCATACACCTTGCCCTGCGACGTGGCATCCAACGGAGCAGGTGGGTCATTGCTTTTCGGCTGCCATTTCTGCCTCTTTTGAGGGGAGAAATTGGTGGTTTTTATCCGTTTTAAATGACTGTTTTATGCTTTTAATATAGGTTGACTTAGTGGCTTTTGCCATGCTTTAATTTTATTGGTAACCTGATGACGCAAATTGACAATTTTCGAAACGTTGTTTGTATTTTTATGTAGCACTGCTTGGTTTGCCTTCATATAATCTATTACCGTGCTTTTAACTCCTTTACTGGTAAGAATGGCTTGGGTGACACAATTAAAGCTTTTTGCACGATTAGCAAGATTTTTTTTCACCAGACTCACAAAGGCACTGGATGTTTAGAAAGTTCAGGCGAAAGGATTGGTAACGATCACCACAAAACTATTTTATTGCTACCGACTTGTAGCCATGTCAACCACACAGAAATTGCCATACAAAAACATTGTTAGAACTACGCCAGTGATCATTGTTAGTTTTACCAATTATTTCGCAACACATTCCCCAACCCAAATTAATGAAGTAAAAT
>JAHWFP010126233.1:8852-33381 GCA_023313725.1 Lithobius niger
TGTGGGACACAAGTCATTCTTTGTAGTACAAGTCGAAAAAGCCATGGAATAACCCCTAAGGGCCCCCAACGCCTTCCTGTGACCCCCTCATTGAGGTTTGACCAATAAATTAATGCAGATCGAGTTAAAGCATGAACCTTGACACACAAGTCATTATTAGCATTTCAAATCAAACCAACCATGGAACCCCCTACAAAATATCCCAAAGGACCCCCTACTCTCCCCTGTGCCCCCTCTCTGATGCTTGACCAACAAATTACTGGAGATCGGGCTAAATGCTTGAATTGTGACACACAAGTCATTGTTAGCAGTACACATCGAACCAGCCATGGAATTCCCAATGAAATATCCCCCAGGGCTCCCCCCACCCCGCTAGGCTCTACCCCCTTAACCCTGCGGCTTCACCAACAAATTCTTCCAGATCAAGCTCAAAACATGAAATTGGGTGCAGAAGTCATTCTTAGCAGCATAAATCGAATTGGCCATGGAACCCTATGAAATACACTCAAAGGGGCCAGTGCCCCCTGTGCCCCCGACTGAGGTTTGGCCCACACATTTTTGCAAATTGAGCTAAAAGCTTGAAATGTGGGACACAAGTCATTCTTTGTAGTACAAGTCGAAAAAGCCATGGGCCCCCAGCGCCTTCCTGTGTCCCCCTCATTGAGGTTTGACCAATAAATTCATGCAGATCGAGTTAAAGCATGAACCTTGACACACAAGTCATTATTAGCATTACAAATCAAACCAACCATGGAACCCCCTACAAAATATCCCAAAGGACCCCCTAGTTCTCCCCTGTGCCCCCTCTCTGATGCTTGACCAACAAATTACTGGAGATCGGGCTAAATGCTTGAATTGTGGCACACAAGTCATTCTTAGCAGTACACAACGAACCAGCCATAGAATTCCCAATGAAATATTCCCAAGGCTCCCCCACCCCGCTAGGCTCTACCCCCTTAACCCTGCGGCTTCACCAACAAATTATTGCAGAACGAGCTAAAAACATGAAATTTGGTCCACAGGTCCACATAGAAGTGAAGCATCAAATTGAACTAGCTATGGAATCCCGTCGAGATAATATACAAGGCGCCAAAACGGTCTCCCTCCCACCCTGTGCCTCCTCTTTGAGGCCTGACCAACAAATTCTTGCAGATAGTGCTAAAGCAATGAAATTTTGTACACAAGTCATTGTTAGCAGTAGAAATCAATCAAGCTATGGAACTTCCGCGAAATCCTCCAAGGCCCCTCAGTGCTTCCCCCTTTTCCCGCTCAATGAGGTTGATACCCGAAAAATTCTTGTTTATCATACTGAAAGCATGCATTTTGGTACACCAATAATTCCTAGCAGAAGTTGAACTACCCATGGATCCCTATGAAATACCACCAAAGCCTTCCCATGAAGCATCCCATGAAGCACCAATGACCAACAAATTCTTGCTGAACGTAATAAAACACGCATTGTAGCTGTAGAAATCGAACTATATACGGAACTCTATAAGATACATCCACCCCCAAGTGCATTCGTATGTTCTCTCCATGAGGTTGATAATCAACAAATTCCAGTTCGATTTGTACTGCTAAGAATGACTTGTGCACCAATTCACGTTTTAGCGCAATCAGCAAGAATTTGTTGGTCAATAACCTCGTAGAGGTGAGTATGGTTGGGGGACGCTGGGGCCTTCGGTGGGTATCTCGAGAGATTTCTAGCTAGCTAGCTAGCTAGCGTGATTTATTAGCTAAGAATTTAGATGTCTACCAAATTTCATGGCTTTTAGCTCGATGTTTATGATCAGCACAAATTCTGACCCGCACCACCTGAAGATCGAACCAATGAACTGATGCGCAACTTTTACAGCTTAAAACAGGTATGAAGAAGGCCTATGGCCTTTTGAAGCTATTTTAAAGTGACTACAATTATTGTTGTTCTTCTTGTTGGGGAAATTTTGCTCTCTCCTAGAGATCGAACCAAAGAACCGAATTTCAATTTTTATAGCTCTTGAAATTGAGTATTAAAAAAGCTCTGGTATAACAGTTGTTTTAAGGTGATTACAGTATTCTTTTCTGTGTTATTCTTGCTGGCACAAGAAAAAAATAACGGATATTAGTATTAAAAAACGCTTAAGCGTATAACATACGGATGTAAGCCTTAAAAAACTTAAAGCCCTAAAGGAACAGATATTAGAAAAAGACATGTAAGCCATCAGCATCGCATTAATACGTGTAAAAGAAGCTCCAGCTTGTTTTTTGGGTCGCTGGAGATTCTTTTACACGTATTAGTGCGACGCTGGTGGCATACATGTCTTTTTCTAATATCTGTTCCTTTAGGGCTTTAAGGTTTTTAAGGCTTACATCCGTATTTTTTACGCTGAAGCGTTTTTTAATACTAATCGGATTATAGCTCACTCGAACAAGTTGCAACGATGGTTGGTTCCGGGAAACTAACATTGTCGTTGTTTGAGTTAGCTAGCTCGTTGTGGAGAACCAAAATTAAATGGTCTTGATTTTGCTTTAAATCTTCAAGTTTTAAACCGTAGCGTTCGAAGACTTAAATTTTGAGGCGGCCTCAAAATTGGGCGGCCGACATGACTGAGTGACTTATTTACTTTTTCAATGCGGGCTTCAGGAAGCCAGTTGAATTGTTTCCGTGATTGTTTGCCATGATACTGCAACAATCCAGAATCAACTACTCATCAAGATGACGCATGCTAAATCTAGACAAACGCTAATGTGTTGCCATCAAATAATAATCATGGGACAAACCTTGGGCGTAACCTGAACATAAGTATGCATTTCCAATGTTTCGTTTTTTCGAAAACAAAAATCGGTGGACAGTGGACACATGATAGATTAGACCGTAGCAATTAATATAAAAAGGAAGCGAAAAAAGCCAACAAATTAACGCAACGAACTATAATTTGAACTGCAATTCGTAACGAACTATAATTTAAACTCCAATTCGCAAAACGTAAACCCACAAACACACACAAAATAACGCCATAAACAGCAAAACGCTACAAAATTGAAAGATAAAAATGCATACACAAAGTGAACACGTAATTACTCAAACGAACTAGAAATACCACTTCAAACGACCTTCAAACACAAACACAGGCAAAAAAAATGACTTAACTAGGAGTCATTGTAAATGCACTTATACCACGGCTGTGACGTCACGCTAACTCAACGCCACGCTAAATTTTCGTTGGTTAAATCCTGGTAACCAACACCGGAAGTGCGCGTCATCGCAAAAGTGTGGGTTATCAAGTTACCTCACACTTTTGCCAATAACCCACACTTTTGACACTTCCGGATCACGCGACCGGGAACACACACCAACGACCAAATACATCGTGGAAAAAAAAAACGTAACGCAATAAAAACGCCCAAAACTTAATTACTTAAAAGGAATGAAATCCCATCCCTGCAAACTCTTATACGTCTGGCCAATATCTAAGCCATTCATGCTACGTTAACTCCCCCCCCCCTCCCTCCACAAACTAAAATGCAATGACCTTCATTCATACCGCTACCCTATTACCTAGTTTTGAAACAATTCTCAAACTACAAACGCTCAAAATGAATTTCATACCTTCCCAGAATGTCATTCTATCCCTGCAGCCTTTTATCGAAGTTCTATCACTCCGAAAAGCTTCGAAAACACAAGCGACCTGGCTAGCGTGAAATACGGCGAAACGACGCTGCGTATCCTTCCTGCCCACTCCCCCACAAACGGACGCAAACGACTCGTCGGTTTACCAACCACTCCACCCTCAGTAAACTAAAATGGAATGACCTTTAGTCTTCTTGAGAAATCTTTCACAAAACACAATCACGTTTTAATTAAATACGAGTTAGCTTGACGTCCCAACCGTGATATAAATATGTTATTTATTAAGAACTATTGGTTATCGATTTTTAAACCACGGCTGCGATGATTTGGCCGCTCGACATGCAAATCGTCTTGGGGGCTTCGCCTTGGTTTAAAAATCGATAACCAATAGTTTTTAACCAATAACTATTACTTAAAATACACACATACCCACTCACACAAAACAGATTTAATATGAAACAAATACAGAAAAATATAAAAAAGGTCTGTATAATACACAGATTATGCGTGCACGCCTAAACACCGAAACATGAAATTTTTCAAACTTGGAGTTCAAATTATAGTTCGTTGCGTTCGAGTGAACTCTAATCCGTTTTTATTCGTGCACCTTCACGGCTGTACGGCTTTGAGTATGGGGATACGAGCTCTAGTGATTTTCTAAACGGCGAAGCCGTTTTTTGTTCAGTTAATTGTTTTACAGTTTCCTGTTCCCTTTGTTCTTGTTCATCAGACGTTTACTTTTTTCAAAATCTTCGAACACCACATTTTCAGTAAATCCAGCAGGTAATATTTTTTTGGGGGGGGGGGGGGAAGTTGGAGAAATCATATTGCGCTGAGGGTACGTGAGGTTATGTATTAACAAGAGTTAAAATAATCACACGAAAATTGTGACGAATTCCACATTGATTATAACACTGCAATTTCATGTGGCAAATTTTTGTTAGGTTAATCAATACAAAGTACTTGTTTTACTAGCATTTTATAATTATCTTTATTATTATTATTTGCAACTTTAAATCTGTTGGTAAAACTAATATCGAATCAATAAAACTTGCGTGAGTCTTCCTGTTATGGATTTAAAAAAAATCGGAGAATTAATAGGCCAGGAGGAATATTCCACCCTTCCCTCCCTGGCCAGTCCGCCACTGTAAAAATAGGACATCATTCGCTTTGTTCACTCTTTCAATAAGAAGCTACACCACAAATAAGCGTAATAAAATACTGTAATATATCGCACCCGGAAAGGAGCGAGGCTATGCGCGCCTCGCTTTCAATGTTCCATCCAGATTCCACCGTAAAAATTCGTTGTACCATCCGGATTAACGCTAAAGGTAAGTGACGACTTATTTTGTATTGTACTTCGCGATAAGAGAGGAGCCATCTCGATATCCGCACATAGTCTCTAACCGACCGCAATTTGAAGAGCTGATTTGCCGAAATGCGCAGTTACACGCCACAATTTTTCGTATGAGCGCACACCTTCACGATGACATTTGGCTGACGTCATCCACAAACCGTATACTATCGGGCGACGGTTTTTCGCTTAAGGACCTCGTTAGAGATTATCATACTTCTAACCGCTTATGTATATTCTGTAGAGCATAATACCTTTTGTACTTGCGCACTGCAAGTGACCCGCCCACATACTTGACTTTTGCCGGATCATAATTGAACGAAAACGTGTCTAGCTTTTGAGAAGATGTCGCTGACGTAAATCGCCTCCACCCGTTTTTTGGCCACAACCGCTTTAATTCGACGTGTGGCACGTCGAATTAAAAAAAAACGAGTGGAAAACTTTTGATGTTAAGCCGTGCAGCCAAATTGATTTTAGGCAGAGCAACTGACTCCCAAAGCAAGATCAAAGTCTAGTCGCGACCAAGCTTAGGGCCAAATTCATAATGACGGCTCAACTCAAAGTCTGAGCTGGTACTTTACTAAGTCAGGGTGAAGCCTGAGCCTAGCTCACACTTACCAAAGCAGAACTTTGAGGAATGCACGGAAACACAAACAGGATTTCTTGAGCCGACTCACGTTTTGAGCATGAGCCACGACTTGGCTTTGCCATTATGTATACGAAGTGAGCGAGGCTCAAATTTTGCAAAGTCGGCCTCACAGTGAAGCCTGAGTCCGTGCTGAGCTCATGCTATGGTGTCATTGTGAATACCAAATTGATAAGCTGAGCTCGAGCTCATGCTTAGCTCACGCTGAGCTCGAGCTCATGCTTAGCTCACGCTGAGCCGTCGTTATGAATTTGGCCCTTAGGATGTCTTGAGTCGACTCACGTTTTGAGCATGAGCCACGACTTGGCTTTGCCATTATGTGTACGAACTGAGCGAGGCTCATACTTTGCAAAGTCGGCCTCACAGGGACGTCTGAGTCCGTGCTCAGCTCATGCCATGGTGTAATTGTGAATTATATCAAAAACCAAAACTGGTAAAAGGGGAAGTCAAGTTCCGAATGATTCGGCCCTTCAAAGGAGTGATATCGACACACCAAAACATTCGCCAAGTTAATCGCACCACTTAATAGGCCGAAGGTTAAATGAAAACTAAAACATTGCTACTTTCGGTAGCAATGTTCAAGTTTTCATTTAACGTCCGCAGTATTATTTGGTGCGATTAAGTTGGCGAATGTTTTAGTGTGTCGATATCACTTCTTTGAAGGGCCGAACCATTCGGAACTTTGCGCCCCCTTTTACCAGTTTTAGTTTTTGATATGATATCACACCTTTTTTTTTAAATTATGTATTGACTCAACTCCACTACTGTGCAGATGTGTAATAAAGTGCCACCTCAACAAGAAATTGGTTTTCAACAATTTGCTGCTACCTTTTGCCTATAGGCCGAACCATTCTCAACTTAGTCACCTCTTTATATGTTTTTGGTTTAGTTTTAATTTTGTTGTAATTTGTTTTGTTTAGTTAGTTTTGATGAGTTGTTATCACTCCTTTGAAGGGCCGAACCACTCTCAACTTGGTGGCCTCTTTACCAGTATTTTGCTTTGTTTATTTTGCTTTTTGTTTACAGTTGGTTTATTTTTCGTGAATTGGACGTAAATACAATTTCTTTGGCAACGTTGGTTAGATTTATCGTGATACACTAGTGTGTGTCTAGGCACGCACGAGTATACACGTTGTCATTGTCCGAACTTTGGCCGTCCAATGAGAGACGATGCCGACAATACTAACAATGGTTTTAACAATATTTTCGTACTTACGCGCCATCCCACGCCATCCGCGTTACAGCTGTAGGCTCCAAACCATAAATGTACGCAGTCGTATCGTACTGCAGCCATTCGTCCAATTTCATAGCTGGAAGCCTTCCCGTTATCTCGGTATCGATGAATAGTCACTCTATGGAAATTAACATGGGGATGAGCGGAGCTAGTAACTAGTAACACATTTACAACGTTATTGGGGGGCATATTTTGCATTGAAAGTAGCATAGCATTCAAACACGAGTTAATTTTTGTCAGGTGGGTCATTGCTCTAGATTTCAACACAATTTAAGCTTTTGTACCGCATTATTATTTTTCCCCATGTACCCGAAATGTGTCCAACTATGCTTCAGGTTGTAAGACACTGACGCTATGGCGTCGCTCTACAATGGTTTACAACCTCGACAATTGAACTGATGTGATGTTTGTTGTAATGTTTGTTGCCTAACTTGGCGGGACACACTAGCGTGTGTCTAGATAAGAAATTGCTATGCTGAGCTCGAGCTCATGTGTTAATATCGTTTAATTTAGCCTAATTACGATACCTCATTAGAATATCGGTATCGGATCGGTATCGGGACCGGCACACTATCGGAGCGATAGGCCGACCCCCTTTTATAATTAACAGTCAATGAACTGCATTAATTAATCATTTAACTATTTTAATCACTAATTAAATCCGTTTTATTATTCATCAAACTCTTTAATTAAAGCTTTGAACTCGTTAACGTAACGTTAACATCGTCCTTTAGCTTGTCAGGCTCCAAAAATACAACACATCCGGTACTAGCTAGCGCCACAACAGCAGCGTCAGTCTAGTACACTTTTGGCCTCAGTCTAGCTTAGCTATCCAGAGTAACTGTAAGGGTCAGTAGTCAGCCTGACCAATCAGATCATTTGAGCCCTCAATTTGTGGCACTAACTTCCTCATCCAGGGACCACCTCTGAGTATAAAAGAAAGGGCTGAAGCCCTGTTTCTTCACTCTGTGATTTTCCTGAGAGCTCAAAATCCGCCTGCGGCTATGCCAGTCTGACCCCCGACGTTCCTCCAGCTTCACTTCAACTAAAGTTAAGTAACCAACCCTTCCACTCTGCGGACTTAGAATAATAATGATTTGGACTTAGTTATTGACTAGTGATGTGGACTTAGCCAGTTCGGTTAACGATCCTTCAATAAGAAGGCAGTCTTTAATTAGGAAGTGCTCTCTGAACTAAAGGGGAGGGAATTACTAAATAATTGCCCATGAATAAATCCTTTCGACTTTAACAGAAAGTCCTTGCCTTGACTGAATTACTTGTGCATGCCTGATCTTGTGTTTCCAGCCTAGATTTATAGCTGCTAATGAATTAAGCGATCGTACAAGACTACTGTCTTATACAGGGAAACTTCTCCATAAAGTTAGTCAGATCAACCCTTTGGGACTTTACGTCGAAGTTTATACTTTGTTCCACATTATGCTTTCAGAAAACTGACTGTATAACGCCACGTTTTCTTCCACTATGAGTGCAAAAAATCCTCAAACGTCCCATTCGTAAACTCTAACAGTAACTTATAAGTGTGATATCCACATGTGTTTGCACTCTTAGTGCAAGGAAACGAGTCGTCATCCAGTCAGTTTTCTGAAAACATAATGTGGAACAAACTATACAATGGTATCAGAGAGTGTTTCGAACGATTTCTAATCAACCCACGCCCTCGAAAAAAAAAAAGCAGCAGTGTAAAAGATTTGGGATTAAACACAGATCGGACAGGCAAAAGTTAGGCATATATAAAAAAAAAATAAGCCCTTATTAAGAACACCCTAAACTGTTTTAGCGTGAAAAAGTGCGTAAAACCGTGTATAAATTTGATAGTGATTTAAGGTTTTAAGTCCAGCGTCTAAATTTTGTGCCGTAATTGGGCTACTTACTGACCAAGATTCCGTCAGTAGCCTAGTTTCATAAACCAGTTGCGAAAACCACAGCGCTAAATAAGCAGAGTAAAGGGTACAAAAATCATAGGTACTGAATTATGTGTACTTTTTTGAAAATGTCTCGCATTAAGTGTTATTTTGTGCTAACCCAGTAGCGGTTGAACAAGCCGTACAGTAGGCTATGCGTATATAAAAAATAAGAGTGCCGTCAGTTGCGTTGCTGGGCAGTAGATAAACATCATTGCCGTAATGAGTGCATAATTAGTTGTTTAAAATTCATGTTTTAAAAGGCCAAACCTGTGAACTCAATTGTTGAACGCATTTAGCAATATTTCTGTACCAGGTCCATAGCGTATCAAGGTGCCGTAAAGTTCGGCTATACGCCGTTCAAAGAAAAAAAAAATTCCCATCCGTAGCCAACGTGCTTTGGCAAATGCATTTTGTTGGGTTTATGACGGAACTGTAAACGCAAGTAGCGAATAAGCAATCGATTTGTTCAGAATTTTGTGAAACTGTCCGTAAGGAATGGCATTAATGTTTTAAATCCATGTGCAGTTCTTTTAAGGACGTAATAAGTTTGGCATTTACGCAATGCGCCTAGGCCTATAAAAAAAAAAGGAGCGACCAAGCAGTTGCCTGCATTAAAGTGCGTAGCCAACGCAACAGCGTTAAGAAATAATTGTAGAAGACATTTGTTTGTGTAAAAGGTTCACGATATCGTAATTATTGCTATTATTATTGTTGGACGATGATTTGTGTTTACTTTTAAACAACCCAGTGCCGTAACGCCTAAACCGAAGGCCTAGTGAAAACAAAGTGTTGCTCGGATGATCAATAGCGTAGTACGAAGCCGTCACTAAAGTGCGTTGAAAGCAATTTTATTAAAGTATAAACTCTTGAGTAGAAACTTGCGAGCTCTAGTTATTGTTACGAACCGATTGAAGTAATGATTTTGGCTAAAAATTTGGACAATTAAGTACCGTAACATTTAGGCAGTACGCCTACAGAAAATAAACAAATCCCGTCAGTTGACGATTTCATTTTGCTTACGGCATAAAAGGCCGTTCCTTGTTATTAATTGTCAAAAAAAAAAACTATCATTCAAAAATAGTCCTGGAATTTTGCAGTTGCTAGTGTAAGACCCGCAAAAAAAAAAGAGCGTTTTGAAAGTCGCAGTTGCAATCAGCGCAGTACATTTATGCTAAAGGCGTCTGGAAAAAAAAAAAAAGTGGCGAAACCTTGTCGCCGACAAGATTTTGGAATTTTGTGTGTGAATTACTAATTGAAAAGTGTTCAAAATGCCTAAAATTGTGAAGCCTAATAACGGGAAAACTGCTCCTAAAAAAGTAACGTCTAAGGTTAAACGTTCAACCAAAGGAAGAACGATTAAGCCATCAGTTAGGTTAGGCAGTCTCGCAGCCCAAAATCCCGTTGCGCCAGCCGACCGTAGCCAACCTCAGGAATGCATGCCGTCCGACGTGCCCCGACACACGGCAACTTCACCACGCGATTCCCGTGACGACAGAGTAAATCCACCTGCACACGAGCACGATTGTTCCTCTAATAATCTTGAAAGTAGAATGGATTCACGTTTTCCAGCGTTCACCCAAAGAAATATTGACATGCAAAACTCTATGTGATTCAAAACACTGGAAATCAGAATTTTGACTTTTTAAACCAAAATTTTGGAAATAATCGTTTTGGTCGACCTTCTCAAGCCCGGGAAGTACCTAACCTAAATCCCAACAGGCATATTGTTCCCCCGAACGAACATCCTGGTAGGGCTATTGTTCCCCAAAACTTACATCCTGGAAGGCCTATTGTTTCCCGTAGCCAACACCCTGGTGTACCTATTGTTCCCTCCGACCAACATCCTGGCTGGTCTATTGTTAATTCGGTTCCGGCTACCCAGCCAACCTTTAACAACCCTTTAAGGATTGCGTCATCACCCACCTACAGCCCCACCCCATCCTTTAACAGTGACTTATCTCAAGTTATTTCTGGATGCTTGCAACAAGCCCAAGAAATTCATAACAGTTCTTTAAGAGAAATAGTAAACGACTTAAGGGCAACACAGGCGCCTATGCCTAATCAAAATGTAATTCATCCTCAAAATCGAATGTGTGACGACGTCAGAGAAGCTTAAAAGAATTTGCTGAAATTTTCTGGTGAAAATAACTCTGACATTGTTACTTTTCTTTTGTTGACCGATAACTTGAGAAAAATTGACCCAGACTTACCTGACAGGGAGTTAATTGCCGCAGCATCCAACAAGTGCACAGGTCGCGCTGCGAGATTTTTCGCAACAAACCAAACCATTGCTAACGTGCAAACATGGGGTCAGTTTAAGTCCGTCCTTGTAGAACGATTCGGAGGCGGAGGTAGAGAGGCAACTCGCACTAAATTTCATCATGCTAAATTAAATCCTAACGAGTCTATCGAATCTTTTGCCGATCGATTAGAGCTCATGGCTTCTGAAATTTTGATGATTTCTCCTAACGACAGTGAAATGGAGCGTTTGCTTAAAATAAGTTCAAAAGACGAAGGTCTACGTAGTGTTTTCAAAACTGCAATGCCTAAGGAGTTAGAAAATTACTTAGCAAGCATTAGACCAAAATCTTGGGAAGCCATGCTAAATGAAGCATTGCGTAGGAACGCCGAAATCATTGTTAGAGACGGCGAGCCTCACCCACAACCTCAGTCACAGTCTAGCGTGCCTTCAGCTTTCCTTGATAACCAAACCTCCACTGTTTCGTCTGCCGATTTAGGCAAAGTGCTTCAAGAATTAGAACGCAGTAGAAAGGAGATTGGAAACCTAAAAACTAAAGAAGCTCTTAATACTGCTAGAGTCAGTGCCGTAGCCAGTCGCAAACCGAACGAGAGTAAGACTTGTTTTCGCTGTCTGGGATTCAACCACATTAGGAGCGAATGTAGAACAAAGGAATCGCAACTCCAACGAGTTCTTGCTAAGAACGAAGCCAAAGGAAATGGCGGAAAAATTGGGCTGCTGAAAAACCCTAATCAGAAACGAAGCCAAGATTCTCGAGACAACTGTCAAATAAATTTGCAGCGTTGCGCACAGCAACGCAAGGGAAACAAAGACTGTAGTAACTACGACAATCAAAACCAACTCTACCACCCAGCAGCGAAACGGGCGACAGCATCAGCAGCCGGCGATTAGGCCAGCAACCACCGAAAGACAGTCAAAACTCCCACAATCCAAAAAACTAGTGCGCAGCCCGATTGGAAACAGGTTTTTCGAGCTCGCCGGTTATTCGCAAGCAAGTAACCAAGCACCTTGCCCTGTGAATGCTTTAAATCCTGAACAACCAGACCCCCTCCCCACCCCCACCATGCCAAATTCACGCGCAGTAACTAACGAACTTTTCAGTCTAAAAACTGTACATTCTGATGAACTAGCAGCAGGTCTATTGTTGGACTTGTACTCGAAGGTAGATTGAACTCAGCAAAAATTGGCTTTAAGTGACAGAACTTTAACGCTGCCAAGACTTGCGTCTTATTTCGGTGCAATCCCCAACAAGTATGTTGCACCCGAATTAGTCATGAACTCGCATTTGTCACACCACTTCAGTGCCGCACTCCGCAAAGTGAACGGAATGCATAAACTTTCTTGTGATTCAGTAATACTGACATTGTTTGAAGACGGTTTTGATGCCACAAACTTTCATTCTGAACTTAACCATGTTGAAACCACTAGACCAATTGTGCTTCAATTGTTAGGAGAAGAACGCAAAGTTGAATTTCGCAGCGTTAACGATTCTAATGAGCGAAAAGAACTTTTGATTCCCTCTGGACAATCAATTCGCATTTCCAATCAAAATCAGCGTGACTGGAAGATTAGGATCCCCCTGTTGGCATCAGTTACCGCGCCAACAATTTGCTTGATTTATTGGGACAGTGTTTCAAACCTTTCAAAAAACCCAAAGACTGTAAGCAAAAGCAAGCAAGGACGCGAGTCAGCGCCAGTCCCAACCACCCCAGCGGACGATTTTCGCCCAGCGCCCTCCAACTCCGTACAGCGGCGGAAATTGACACTACTGGTTACGCGGATGCTGAGGCAGCTATCCACCGCGAATCAAACCAGCCTAAGTGCACCGCAACCGAAACCGAATCCTTTCCAGAAAACAGTTCAATTAACTGCATCGGTTATAACGAAAGAACAGTTCACGCTAGGCCCTATTTGATTTTTGACTTTAACAATCATCACAAGCTGGCGCTCTTGGATTCAGGGTCAGGAGTCTCGCTTATGGAAATGTCAACAGCTAACGAACTTTTGAATGATCCAAGTGTTAGTTGTACTAAAACTAAATTGACCAAAGGTCTAACTTTGTTAGGAGTAGAAAATAAGAAGATAACAGTTGATGAAATTTTGATGGCAGAAATTTCAAAGTGTGGGTTTTCACATAAGCAATGATTTAGGATCGTTCCCGATGGTTCCTTTGGGAAAATTCACATTTTATTAGGATTTGATTGGTTATCCCAACAACCTGACGTTGTTAAGCTAAATTGTAGCCAAAACATTTTGGAGATCGGAGATCTGCATTTTAGGCTATCTTCTTCGCCATTTGAAGCTTGGGAAACCTTCACTCATAACCAGGAACTTATAAACTTTGAAAATTTCAATGGAACTTACGCTTATTCAGCAACCATTAACATTGCATCAGACGAAGAATCACCCGACAACCCGAAGGCGAATCGGAACTCATCGCCTCTGAAATTTTATGATGAAATTCCAGTTTCATTATTTAAACTCGTAGTCCTTCCCAGCAACTCCGAAACCCGAGTGACAGGCGTGTTACATGTCGGATACCCGGAAAAACAAATCGGAGTATTCATTCCTCAGTGCGCTGACTTTCAACTCTGTCTAGCACGTGGTTTAGTAAACGCTTCTCCAACCGGTTTAATTCCAGTAATGGCTATTAACATTACGGAAGAAGACATATATGTCCCCGCTGGTACAATTTTAGGTCATTATACGTCTGCTGAAATCGAATATGACACGACAGATGTCGAGCCAGCACCTGCAAGTGCAGCAGACGTGGTAAATCAGCATCCTACAACCGTAAACAAACCAATAAAGAAACTTGCTAAACAGCAACAACAGGAGCCTACCGAGACATCACAAGCCAGCCCAAACCCCAGCGAAAGCTCCACAACATCTCCAAGGCCGATAGAGAAGTCACAACAACAACATGAAGACGATTGGAACAACCTTGAGTTTAAATTTTCCTTACCAGATTTAAACAACGATGAACGCGCCGAATTCCTGGAGATGCTCAAGACACATCAAGATGCTTTTAGCAAAAACGAATTTGATCTGGGAACTTATGAAAATTATGAGGTAAACATTGAAACAGGATCAGCAGCACCTGTAAAATCCAAACTCTATCGAGTCCCCTTTCACCAACGTGAAATTCTGGATAAATATCTCGAAGAAATGGTCCGCATCGGAGTGATCCAAGAATGCAAATCTGCTTGGTTAAGTCCTTGTCTGATTATCAAGAGGAGACCTGAAGGCTATCGTGTCGTCGTCGACCTACGCGGTCTGAACGCAGTCACGGAGAGCGTGTCCGTACCTCTCCCCGTCATTAGCGAAGCCCTCGCTCTTCTGAATGGAGCTAAATACTTTTCTAAACTAGATTTTAGAATGGGATTCTTTCAGCTTAAGTTATCAGAGTCTTCTATGCATAAGACAGCGTTTCAATCTTCAAGCAAAACTTACCAATTTCTCAAATTACCGATGGGGCTCAAGATTGCTCCAGCCCACTTCCAGTTTTGCGCCCAGCAAATTTTTGCTGAGATCCTAGGGGCCTACTGTACCAGTTATTTGGATGACATTTTATTAAATTCCTTGGACTTCCGCTCTCATCTGCTACACGTAGACAGAGCCCTGACCTTAGTGGAAAAGTCTAAAACCAAGCTCAGCCCGGAAAAATGCGTCTTTGCAGTAAAAGAAGTCAAATTTCTCGGATTTGTCGTCAACAACGAAGGTATCACACCTGACAGAGACAAAATCAATGGAACTATTTCTACAACCTAAGAACGTAAAGGAAATCCGACGATTCATCGGAATGTGCGGATTTTTCCGACGCCACATCAATCAGTTCTCAGTCTACTCAGCAAGTCTTACACGTCTGACCAAGAAAAACGTTACATTCATCTGGGATGAAGAAGCAGACACGGCCTTTAAAGGACTAAAAGCAGCTATGGTAAATGCAGCAACCCTGCGCCACCCCGATTTCTCCCAACCCTTCCATGTCGAAGCGGACGGAAGCGACGTAGCGCTAGGCGGCTGTTTGACACAGGTCCACGGAGGAGTAATTTTCCCACTGGCCTACACCTCACGAATCTTGACACCTACAGAAAAGAAGGAAAGCACTACGGTGAAGGAGATTCTCGCAGCGATTCACGCAATTGAAACTTTTAGGACCTACCTCCTAGGTAAGATCTTCTTCCTTTCGTCCGATCACATGGCGTTGGTCTACCTGTACAACAGTTCCGGACTGTCACCTAAACTTGAAAGGATCCTCATTAGGATCAGGGAATATGATTTCATCATCCAGCACAGGCCCGGAAAACTTCTCCCAGTAAGTGATGCACTCTCACGAGTAGAGATTCCTGCTTGCGTTTTGGACTCCCAGTTTCCAGATTGGACACGAAGCTAAATTGTAGCAGAACAGCAAGCAGATGATGTATTCCAGAGAGTCTGATTAATCACTGCATCCGAGATTACCACTCATCACCAGCAGCCGGACACAGAGCAGCTAAAAGCACCCTGAAACAAATCCAGCTACATTGCTTTTGGCCCACCATGATACGTGATATTGATCACTACGTAAAGACTTGTCTGATATGTCAACAATACAACCGCCCAAACAATCCCTACAAAGCAATGCTCCATGCTTTCAAGCCACTACAGAGACCAGGCGAAAGTTGGTCCATGGATCTCATCAGAAAGCTCAACACGTCGAGTAGAGGCAATGTTTATATCATGACGCTCGTAGACGACTTCTCTCGTTACGTCATTGCCTTCGGAATCCCCGATAAACGTGCCGAAACAATTGCTAAGAAATTGTACTCAAAACTCTTCGCACGCCTATCCGTGCCTAAGGTCTTAAGAAGCGACATGGGGAAAGAATTTGCAAACACTGTGTGCACATCTTTAAGCACATTCTTTAATGTGAAACAAGTAAATTTCACTCCAAACACGTCTTGGGTAGGAGGCGGAGTAGAAATCTGTAACAACTCCGTTCAAACTGTCCTCAGGAAGATCGTAGCAAGTAACCCAGATACTTGGGAAGACCATCTTCAGGCAGCAACAATTGCTCTGAACTCAACACCCCACAGTGCCACGCTCCTTTCCCCGCACTATCTGCATTTCGGAACAGAGTTTCGAATCCCAAGCACCCTGGTGTTTGAACCAGCAAGGACGGTGTACTATACCGACGACATAGTAGTGCGATTGGAAACTAGACTCCAACGAGCATTTGAGATTGTTTGCAAGCATAACGCAGACACCATACAGAAGTAGCAGAACTTCTACAACAAGTCAGCACGTCCGTACCGTTTTCTTACAGATGATTATATTCTAATCAAATCATTTGTGAAGATCGAGGAAATCTCGCCGAAACTTCAGAAAGTTTGGTGCGGACCATACCGAATTGCAGAATTTATCAATCCAGTGATACTTCGGGCAGTACATTACTTGGACCCCTTTAAGGTGGTGCGGATGCACGTAAACCATTGCAGACCATATTTTCTGCGATCTCGTAACCCAATCCAAGCATTCAACTCACCGGACGATCTCGATATCGCAGAGATGCAGAATGGTGGATTGACTGCAGCAGAACAGGAATTGCGAGATTTCATCTCCAAACTTCACGCCGATCCAAGTGATCATGCTTCCGAGATTGACCCTCTCCCTCGTAAGTCAGTAAACAATACTAGTGAAACCAACAATGACCATTCCCCAGCTCAGCAGAACGATGAAACCAGTGCTAAACGTAAGCATTATGACCCGCGAACAGCACAACTTTTGCAGAAGCGTATACGTTTGGAACAACAGAAAATGGTGGAAAAGCACAAATTGCGACCCACACACGGCTATGCCACCCGTTCCAGCACAAACACACCCGAAATAAGGCTGAAACGAAATTTCGATCAAGCTGTAGTAGGTGGAGACGTTTAGCTCCACACCAAACGAAAAATCAACACTCATGTGAAAAGTGCATTTTGTCATAAAACTCACTACCTTGACAAGAGTAAATCCCAAATTATCCCATTTAAGCAAAATGTGTAATTTTGTGTTAATGCAATGTGAATGGCACAAATTGTGTAGTCATTAAGAAATGTGCAACATGTAAACTTCAGGCAGTTTCCTTTTCTTGTCCGGGCAACCGGAAACCAAACCCAAAATTAAGAAACCGAGAAACAAGAATTAAGTTGAACACGCCAGAAGTTATCAAAGAGCAGAAACCACTGGAAATAGAGTATGTTGATGTATTGATTGTAGTAAGAAATGAAGGTTAGCCTCCAGTTAATTAACTGCATGGTTATGAACCCATTCAAATGGGCCCCCTCCCTCTTTTCGGACAAATTAACTCAAAATTTGCAGGGAGGAGAAAAATTAGTCTAAAGTTTTAAGTCCAACATTTCGGCGCAGTTTTGTAAAGAATGAGGACAGCTTCATTTTCGGTTACACGGGTCCATAAAAACCCAGCTTTCAAAAATTATCCGCCCCAGAGATTAAATGGATAATTATCCTTTAGAACTATGGTATAGTTCGAGTGTAAAAGCAGTTATTTTGCTGAAGGAGCAATGTTGAGTGTTTGGTCTCTAAACCGAGATGGTTCAACATCAATTTTATTCCCCGAGATGGGTGCCCATTCTCAAATTAGGTTTTGACCCCAAAAAAAAAACAAAGGTCATCAGTCTAGACACTTGTGTCAATTTTTTTTTGTGTGCGATTGTTTGCACAAAACAGTAGCCTACAGCCAAAGTTCAGTAGAAATCATTTTGAAAGCATGTAAATAAGAAATTGTTGGGAACATCGAAAGCTCAAGTTGCAGCTAAATACATGTAATCAAAAAAAAAAAAAATATATATATATATACAAAAAAAAAAGAGAGGGATATGTGTAACCATTTGCCAAACGAAATGCTATATTAGTTTTGCATCTAGTGTCCCAGTCAGTTATAAGTAAGACACTGCAACAAACTTATTGAAAATGTGATAACCTGTATAAAATATTTAATGGTAAAGATTATCAATTGAAGAACCTTGCCGTAAGCAGATTTGGAAGAATGAAAATTATGAAATTTAACAAAATTAATGGTTAAGGTAAAATTGTTCAAAAAAAAAATTCTAGAAAATTTTGCAAAAAGTCTTCCACTGGTATAAATTGCATTAGCATATCCATAATACGGTTCATACATCCGGCCAGTCAAAATCAGTTAAGAGACGGCTACGGGTCATGAAAAAAAAAAAAAAGTAATGAAAATTTTACCGGTTACACATGCTTTGGAGCAATGTAACCTTTCCAGTAGCCAGCGTAAAGTCAGCTGAGGAGTGTTTGAAGAAAAAAAAATAAATAAATTTCTCAATATAGAAGCATAAGTGTGTTTCATCCTTTGGAAAACTGGGAAACTTTGAAAAAAAAAAAACGTGATTTATGCGTTAAGGAAATACGCCCTAAAATTAATGACTAACAAGTGTTTAACTAAATGAAAAAAAACGCCAAAGCATGGTAGAAAATTAAAAAAAAAAAATAGTTCGGGATACCGTAACCACAAAAGAATTAAGGAATGCGTCTCTAACCTGGTTACCATCAGCAAGTGCCAACGCACCTGAGTTTGTACCTTTAAAACAGATGGGTAGTGATCAGTCATTAGAAAACTATGACACTTACGGAAGTAACCGCTCGTGTTACTAAATAAACAGTAAATGCCCAGAAAAAAAAAGTGATTAGGCATAACGGGATCATTTTCGAGAAAGGCTCTCTCGTAATTAAAGTGAATGATGCACGGATGCTGTAGGAAAGCCATCCAGATGCACGCATCAGTTGTCTTCCCCGTAAAGCACGGAAGTCGTTTTCGGCATAGAAACGTTCCGCCACACGACGCGAAACACGCAGTTTCCCTCAGAGCCGTTATCAAAGAAAATGATCACGCCATGCATTTAAAGGTCTAATGCTAACCATAAGTAATGACTAAAAGTCGAAAAGTTGAGATAACCATTATTTAATCAACAATGGCAAATAGAAAATTACAGGGACATTTTGTACAATCAAGTGCGATAAAACGCAAAATCATTTGCTAAAAATAAAAGCGTATCCGCACAATTTGTAAAAGCAGTAGTTGCTCTGAGCTAAAAATTTAAGCTTTAATTCTGAGACACACAGAATTTTTTTTGGTTTTAAGGATTTTATATTTTTATAGCATTTTATGATTTTATAACAAACACTTAACAGTAACGAAGACGAAACGACAAATTTCCGGGCAAAACAAACAAGAATGAAAGAAAGTTAAAAAAAAAAAAAACACAACCCTCCCTCCCCCCCTCCCCGAGAGCACCTCAAATTTCCCCCGCACCCTACATCTTCAGGCCTCGCCCCAGCCTCCTGCAGCGGCGCCTCTGCCGTTGCGGAAAGTTCATTACAAACAAGAAATTGGAAACGTAAATAAAATGAAAAAAAAAAAATAAGAAAGCATTGAATTGGTAAAAGTCTACATTATGAAAATTGGCTAAGATCGAATTGCAATGTGCCAAAACTGGTAGTTTGTTGTTTAAGCATGAACTGGTTGTTGCTTAAGCATGAAAATGTGAAAAGTTATACATGTCACCCAGTAAGTAAACTGACCGCTCATTTTGAAAAAAAAATGGAAAAGTGTTTGACCTCCGCTCTAGGAGAAGGCACGTATAAGTTGCCACACATATGAATTTGTTCAACATAAAAATTGTGCAAGTAGCAAGCAAAATTTGAAAGACTAAGCAATTAAGCTAACATGGTCATGCGTGCAGAGTGCCCTGGTAAAATTCAGCAAGGACGCCAGGCTCCGTACTAGGAGATATGCGTTACTAATGATTCAAATCGAAATTTGAGTAAATCACCGGCACTAAATTAAGCTGCCCAGCTCAAATACAATCGCAAGACGCAGGATGCCAGATGCCAGAAAATCTATCGCAAATGGCAACGATTTCTCAAAAATAATTTTGGACTTATGAACAAAGTACAAACTAATTGCATTTAAGCAAATGATTATCGAAAAAATTTTGAAATTATTGGCACTGCAGTTTAAACCTGCCTAGTACAAAAGTACCAAAAAAAAAAATATACCCCACAAACAGGCGATGTAATTTCTTGGCCCTTGTTTAAGGAAAATTTTACAAACAAATAGCATTTCAAGCACATGACTATTGAAAAAATTTTGAAATTGTTGGCATAAAATTAGCATTCGCCAGGTTGGATCTAAGAGTAAAATGGCAGAAAAAATCCCTACGCAAGTTGGCGAGGCATTTCAAAGAAAATTTTTGACTCATGGCAGAATTTTACAGTCAAGTCATATTCACAACATGTGGTTATTCGAAAATTTGGAGAAACTGGCACCGAAATAACAGTTGCCCGAAAAAAAAAAGAAAGTTTGAAAAATGGTGGCACAGTTCCCACCCAATGATTAATGGCAAGACAACCTCAATAATTGGCAATGGCCTCATGATCGGCAGCACTGTGAATTGCCCAAAAGCTGGCAACGTTAATAGCAACAGCCGAATGAAAATTTTGAGAAATCTATGTGCACAACGAAAGTTATAAGCACCAAGCGCAATGTAAGGCGAAATGAGTATTCTTTCGTAAATGGCGATGATTTTAAATGGGTAACGTGGTTAATGGGAAATTGCTCACAAATAATTTTGTTCACAGCATATGGCCCTCTGAAAAAAAAAAGACGTTTTCTTCCTTGAGCGCAGTACTATGCGACAAGATGAGATTTTCCGCAAAGGGCGATGGATTCATTGACTAAAATGGCTAACGTACAATTGCGTATGAATGATTATGTTCACAATATGTGGTTCTCAAAAATTCCTTGAACGCAGCACTATGCGACAAGAAGTGATTTTCCGCAAAGGGCGATGGATTCATTGACAAAGAGTGGCTAATGTAAAATTGCATATGAATAGTTGCGTTCACAAAAATGTGGTTTTCATAATTCCTTGAGCGCAGTACTATACGACAAGACGAGATTTAATGAAAATTGGCAAAAGAAAAAAAAAAATCTTTTGAAGCAAATTACCCGAGAATTGGCTTAAGTTCTCGGAACGATTGTGGCTATTACACTCGGCACTCGAAAGTGGCTATAAGTGCTTTGGTCCAGTTAGGACATTATTAAGATTGACTCCAGCCCTTGAGACACGTGGTCACAATTCCGTTGCAAAATGGTATTACAAACAGTGTGTTGCATTATCAGTGTATTTTGTGTAAAACACCTAATTTTGAAAAAAAAGGGGGCAATTGAATTAATTGCGTAAATAAGCTACGGTTCAGTAGCCAGTAAAAACTGTCATTACTAAAAATCTTGAAACCCTAAGGAGAGACCAAACTTATGCAAGGACGCATATCAAGATTTATTTTGATGGCAGGGTATCAACCCTAAAATGTTAAATAAGACATTTCTGCTGCAGCTGATGCTTGCAAGCGCCCCCCCCCCCCGCTCCATAAATGGAGTGACAAAATAAAAACGTAAGATTCTTTAAGATTAACGAGAGTAACCAAATTTTCGGAAATTATTTTAGCGGAAACCTTACATACATTAGATTTCCCTAGGTAAGAAGAAACAACCCGCAATAGGTAGGAAAAGCTTACCCAGACACCTTACATTATGCCGTCGTAATCAAATTTAATGTGGTAAGGAAATTAAAAACAAAAGCGAAAATTAATCGAAAACTTGCGTTCTCTCAGTCATTGTCACTAACCCGCTTGAGGCGAAGTTTGGAGATGGGCGCTACCGCTCCCTCTACCGCCCTGGAATAACAAGTTCCTATCGAAGGCATAATATGAGAACCAGCATTGGATAGTCAACCTGAAAGTGACCAGGATATTTTCCCCTTTCTCAGCAAACTAAATCGAAAATTTATTTGAACGGCCACCGGCCCCACGGGATTTAATCTCTGTTAAAAACAGGAACAAATCTAGAACATACCAAAAACTTAATTATAGGAAACTCCTATCAGCAATCAAAATTATAAAATAAAATTTGTCTTACCTCCAACAAGCCGTCATGCTACCCCCTGGCGCACCGCAACCGGAGAAAAAATGGAAAGGGCCACCATTAGGGCCGCCAGAATCTCCTCAACGGAGCCGCCCTCCCCCACACAAAACAGCGGACACATTTTCGGCCTTCCTCATTAAAAGTCTAGAGCGAAAGCGAAAATCCGCTCGAAAATTTCAATTGGACGAGTCCATTCCTAAAGGAAGGGTAGGAATGAGTCACCCCACTACCTTAACTTACCACCTGAACCAAGCATCCCTGAATTATGGAAAACACCCCTGCAGTAGAAATTTTTGGAAACAGTCCAACTTTTGTCAAAACTCAGGAAGAAATTCTGCCTCCTCTGTTTTAATTTTGGCTAAGCCGAAAAAAAAAAGTTTAAGAAACTATGCCTTAGAAAAAAAAAAGAGTTGAAACTCTTTAGGAAATAAATATTTCACCTTAAGAAAACAGATGTAGAGAAAAACAAATTTTTCTGTTTTCTCTGCGAAAACCCAGCCAAGCTGAAAATTAAACTTGTTGAAAATAGCAGAATTCAAAATCGGAACTGGGAAGCTCAGCGGCACAACAGCCACACCTTGTAGAAATAAACTACACTTCTTTTAGTACTTTTTTCATTCTTACCCCCCCCCCCCCCCCAAGAGGCAAGGGTAATCGTACCCTAGCTGAATCCAGAAAGAAAAGCATCAGTCGCGTCATTCATCTTGATGTGGATCGCAAACCTCTGACCCCGCCGTAAGGATGGGTTAGATTAAACTTTTTTTCCTTCCTTTTTCTATAAAATAAGGAAGGGATCTGTTAGACCGTATGACAGATTCAAGTTTTTCCTTCCTTTTTCACAACAAGGAAGAGGTCTATCGTGGAGAGCGACAGGCCTGGGTTTTACTTTCTTTTTCCTTAAAAAGAGAGGGGTCTATCATTAATATTCTTGGCAGGCCTAAGTTTTGACTTTCATTTTCTCAAAAAGAAAGAGATCGCTCAGAAATGAACGATTTCCCGCGCCAAAAACCCAATATTCCAGAAATGGACGATTTTTTTTTTTAGATTTGTTTGCTTCTTTTATGAAAGAAAAAGAAGCCATCCCTTGAGATAAACCTAAAACCCAGCGAGAATTGCCAGGAGGGAGGCAATCTTTTTAGGCAAAAAAAAAAAAAAAATAAATAAATAATAAAAAAACCAACAAGCGATCCACATACGAGCTGCGCAATGTAAGGCGAAAGGTTACGTGCCGCGTACATTGTCCGAAATAGTACATGTGCGACAGAAGCATTACAACTCCTTGCATTGTCGAAACCAGTCATGAGGAAATAGGCATAGCGCCCGCATCTTGTCAAAAGGGTACATGTGCGAGATAGTGTTACGCCTTCTCACACGCCTAAAAAAAAAAAAAATGCCAACTAAAGTAAACCATCGTACTGTAAGCGCAACAGGCCAAGTACACTAAAGTAAACCATCGTACTGTAAGTGCAACAGGCCAAGTACACTAAAGTAAACCATCGTACTGTAAGCGCAACAGGCCAAGTACACTAAAGTAAACCATCGTACTGTAAGCGTACAGGCCAAGTACACTAAAGTAAACCATCGTACTGTAAGCGCAACAGGCCAAGTACACTAAAGTAAACCATCGTACTGTAAGCGTACAGGCCAAGTACACTAAAGTAAACCATCGTACTGTAAGCGCAATAGGCCAAGTACACTAAAGTAAACCATCGTACTGTAAGCGCAACAGGCCAAGTACACTAAAGTTAACCATCGTACTGTAAGTGCAATAGGCCAAGTACATTTAAAGCGAACAATCATACTATAAATGCAATAAGCTAAGTACAATCTTAACTAAAATGAATTAACGTACCATAAGTGCAAAAAGCCAAAAACATTTTAAACAAAGAAAAGCGAAAAAAAAAAATAGTCGCAATAACGTACTAACAGATAAGCCACAGTATAGCTTCTAAAAGGTTAGTTAACATACTGTGAGTTTAAAACTCACAGTACACCAAACTGAAATTAGTACCATATCAGATGCCTCGCACTCCGGCCATATTAATTGTTTGTCGGTATGATAATTCGTACATACCTGACATTTTGAAAAAGTGTTTGTCGGTATGATAACTTACCCATACCAGACACGCTGTAAACAAGTCGGTATGATAACTTGCCCATACCATAAACCGAGTGAAACTAGAAAGTGCTGAACAAACTACCCAGCAGAAAAAGAAAATGTAAACAAAAAACTAGATTCAAACTATTTATGAGAATAGAAGCGTCATAGCTCCCACAATAAGGAGAGACGCCAGCCATACAGAATAGCCAAAGCCAATGCCACAAATATCCATGAACAAGTTCCAGTTTAGAAATGAAAGCAAATGCCATGAGAAAGCAAAAGCGATAATGAATTCCTTTTCAGCATACAAATTGGATCAGTACCCTGCTAATAAGAAGTAGCCTACGCCGAAGACACGGTGTCGCGATTCTTAGGTTAGTTATTTGCCCAAATAAAGTTTCCTACA
>JAHWFP010126233.1:38381-56283 GCA_023313725.1 Lithobius niger
GGACTAAAATGCGGGCCTACTAGGCGAAGGATTTTTAGGGCTAATTTGGGGCCTCACTAGGACTTTTACTTCTCCATCATGGTGTAAGTGCATTGAGTTTGAGAAGTTGGGTGTTAACTAACATGTGATTTTCTTGCAGTAGCAATTTCGGTTGGACTTTGGTTGGTGTGAATATGCCCCCACTGCAAACCTAATTCCTCCTTAGCAACTAAGTAGAGTAAGAGCCGAGGATAACGTAGCCTTGCCGTATTAGTTAGCAAGATAACCGCTACACTTCGTAGGGCAACCTATGTAGAAGGCTGCCTAGTACGTAAGCCCCACCCAAACCCTAACCTAACTTGATTCAGTCTCATAGCTTTCTCACTGCCGTTTCCGGACACACGGCCTACAAAAAAAAAAAAAATCAAACCGGCCAACCACGTTGTGGAAAAGCCATCTGTATTGTCTCAATAGCTTACAAACAAGTAATAGCCTACTTAGTTGCCAAATCAGACATACTAAATCAGCCAACCATGTTGCCTCAAAAGCCTATAACCTTGAAATAGCCAACATCTCACCAAAATGAAATCATATGCCAACTTGATGAAACTATAATATTTTGAGTGAACTAATGTTGTTTGGTTACAGGAATTTGCAAATTCGACAAACTTTTGCATGAGTGCCAGCGAAATTACGTATGTACTCCATAGTTGAAATAAAGAAACAGGCGAAAAATGAATCTGGATAAAAAAAAAAGGCTCTGGGAGCCGACTAGTTACTTTATTCCAAAAATGGAGTTGTGGAAAAACAATCCGTAAAGTGTCTCAGGCTTTCAAAAATTACATTTTTCAGAAATTCATCAGCCTCAGCCCTCACCCTCAATCAGTTCCTTGGATACAGAGCACAATTCCAGTACGCATAAATCAAGCCCACCCAAAGCATAACAGGTTATAAAGACACACAGCAAGTCAAAGATCCGACTTACAACATCTACATCCAAGGAAACCCATTCCATTCCAAAAGTTCATTGCCAGAGTACGAATTTTATTTCAGCTGTCGATTTTATTCATGGAAAACGCATTGTACAACACAAGTGTTCAATTCATAAATAACTCAATCAGAAATGGAAAATCCAAAATCCACCGAATGTAAAGCAGGATCTGTTCTTTCGGAAATTCGAAAATGAAATAACCAAAATTGACATTACCATTGTTAAATGATGTAACAGAAATGCTGTAGTAATATTCTGTACCCCAGAGCACTCTCCAGTAGGTAACCGGTACAGTAGCTTGGGAATAACAGCTAGGAGTGTGCATGAAATTGACAGTAAGGTTATCTAGTAACACGCTAGGACGCGCACGTTAGAAACAATAAGATGAGAATCCCGAAGTATGCCAGCCAGAAGTGCGTTAGCGGGGTGCGGTCTTTTTACTTCCAAACCTTAACTTCACCTAAAAGAAAATCATAAGAACGGAAGCGTTTTTACCAAACATGTTCCCCCGGTAACTACCGGCGCTAACGCATATGAAGGCCCATACCTAGGCGTCATCGCTTTCCTAGGGCGTAAATTAAACTTAAAAGGTTCAATGCGTTGGTCCTAAAAGAACCAGCCGCATCGTGGATGCAAGGACGATTGTTAATATCGTTTAATTTAGCCTAATTACGATACCTCATTAGAATATCGGTATCGGGACCCCCACACTATCGGAGCGACAGGCCGACCCCCTTTTATAATTAACAGTCAATGAACTGCGTTAATTAATCATTTAACTATTTTAATCACTAATTAAATCCGTTTTATTATTCATCAAACTCTTTAATTAAAGCTTTGAACTCGTTAACGTAAACGTTAACATCGTCCTTTAGCTTGTCAGGCTCCAAAAATACAACACATCCGGTACTAGCTAGCGCCACAACAGCAGCGCCAGTCTAGTACACTTTTGGCCTCAGTCTAGCTTAGCTATCCAGATTCACTGTAAGAGTCAGTGGTCAGCCTGACCAATCAGGTCATTTGAGCCCTCAATTTGTGGCACTAATCCAGGGACCACCTCTGGTTCCTCATCCAGGGATCACCTCCGAGTATAAAAGGGGCTGAAGCCCTGTTTCTTCACTCTGTGATTTTCCTGAGAGCTCAAAATCCGCCTGCGGCTATGCCAGTCTGACCCCCGACGTTCCTCCAGCTTCACTTCAACTAAAGTTAAGTAACCAACCCTTCCACTCTGCGGACTTAGAATAATAATGATTTGGACTTAGTCATTGACTAGTGATGTGGACTTAGCCAGTTCGGTTAACGATCCTTCAATAAGAAGGCAGTCTTTAATTAGGAAGTGCTCTCTGAACTAAAGGGGAGGGAATTACTAAATAATTGCCCGTGAATAAATCCTTTCGACTTTAACAGAAAGTCCTTGCCTTGACTGAATTACTTGTGCATGCCTGATCTTGTGTTTCCAGCCTAGATTTATAGCTGCTAATGAATTAAGCGATCATACAAGACTACTGTCTTATACAGGGAAACTTCTCCGTAAAGTTAGCCAGAACAACCCTTTGGGACTTTACGTCGAAGTTTACACATGCTTAACCCACGTTGAGCCGTCATTACGAATATGACCTTTAGTTATTTATTTATTTCTCTTACCGGAGACTACGAGCCCACACGCTACACTCTCCATTCTAAAACTTAACCTGTACTTAACCTATACAAGAAATCCAGAACAACAGAGTACACCCCCTGAACAACGAGCTAGGTCTTGCCAACATCTAGCAGAGTTCATACTGCATACATGCCCACTAATTCTATTTCCACGTACCCCACCTGTCTCATTCTGCAACCAACCCGAACTGAGCCTATCGAAACCTCCCTGTCTCCCTGCAAAACTTCACAACCCGCCGCATAGTAGTAACTACTCGTGTCTCGTGCGAGGAGGCGCCAAGAATTTCCTTCCGGTCCGCATTCCAGTCCCCCAACACATGGCCCCGGTAGGCTGCCCAGAGGTGACATACCAAGAGAAAATGCACGACGGTCTCAGCTTTCGTACCACACCTGCAGATTGGGGTAGGGCCCATGCCCAGACGGAACTCACTGGCCCATAGCAGAACATGCCCCATCCTGAGCCTAGACAGCGGAGCCGCGTCCCTCCTAGGCAAAACATCTAGGCCGCACGGCCGAGAAATCTCCGGGTGGACATCGTAGAGCAACCGACATACTGTACTGCTGTCCCACTCATCCTGCCAATCCCTGGCAGTCACCAGCCTTAGTATTAATCCTTGCGTCAAATCCCTTCCTTGCCAACCCATCAGCTAGCTCGTTCCCGTAGCAACCACTGTGTCCCGCCACCCACCGCACCTCTACTCTGATTCCCCGCTGTACGACGCTCAGAAGCTTCAGGCCAATTTCAACCACAAGTGGGTGACAGACACATGCTGCGGAAAGCCGATTGTAGAAAGCGTATGCCAGCCGCATAATCCGAGAAGACCCGAAACTGAGTTGCAGGTCCAACCCGACTTCCAGTGCTATTGCCAGAGCCACCAGTTCCCCGATGAAGGCCGAAGGAAGGCACTTGAGGAAGTAGCTGTATTCTTGACGAAGCTCTGAGACGCAAACACCTGCTCCTCCCTCCCAAATCCCGTCGAAAAACGACGTGTCGCAGTACATGTCAACCCAGTCATCAGCCATCCCCACGCTCTCAGAACAGGCCAAGAGCGGCAGTACCTCATCACACCAGCACCATGGGTGCCCACCACCCACCAACCTAGGGGCTGGGTGCACTCGATTACAATACAACGATGCAGGACACAACAATGAACGAGGGCTGTCCTCTGCACCCCACGTTCATTGTTGTGTTCCTGCATCCTTATATTGTTACGAGAAGACTGAGGGCTTAGGTTAAGGATTAGGTTAAGTATTAGATTTTAAGTTGTAGATGTGGGCGTTTGACTTTTAGGTCTGTAGGCTCAAGTAATCAATAAATTAAAGTGAAGTGGAATGCCGATGTTCTGTACTTCTGTTGTGCAACACGCAGATTTGTGTGTTGGTAAGTATCCTTGTGTTAAGTTGTTTATCTATGCAGGCATTTCAGTTTGTGGTGCACCGGATGTTAGAGTTAAGTTAGCAATAAATAGAGTGAGTCCATGACGTTGGGGTCTGTAGTACTCAAGTAATAAAGTAATAATAATAATTACAAACAAAAACGTCAGGTGTGCTGTAAAAAGGGGTTATATGATTGAATTTTCACTTGTTAAAATGTACACGGATAAAAATCGATCATTTTCAATTGAAATAATAAAATGTACAACAAGTGAAAATTCAATCATATAACCCCTTTTTACGGCACACCTGACGTTTTTGTTTGTAATCCGTGTACCTTTTTTATGGCTATGGCGTCGCACAACAAAGGTTTCTGCATGCTGTTGATTGTTGCTGGCCACTTTGAAACAATTCAAGTCAGCTTTGAAAGCCTGCATCTGCGAAATAAATACGAAATTCTATCGTTTTTAGCTGCCAATTTCGAGGCCTATTAACAAGGCAGCTTAGTTTGGTTTAAAAATATACGCGTTTAGCTGAAACACTAATTCTTTCATTTTACCGTTGAACAATCAACTTTTTAGTGAAGACATAACACGTGCACGAAGAATGAATGTGGAGTTTGGTGAGTGGCATTGTTCCTTAAATACAATGGTTAAAACAATGTAAAACAATCCTAATGATCGTTTAGGGTCCCGTAACTCCGGAATGGATGGACCAATCGAAAAAGTGGTCCATGTAAGGTTGAAGCCCAGATTTCTGGCTCAGATCATGTTTCAGATTTTAGGTAGGTGCAGTAGTTTTTTCTGAAACCGTGTCAGCCGTTGCTATCTACTATCTGGCCAAGTTTGGTCGAAATATATTGAATAGAAACGGAGAAATTAATAGTTTCAGTTTTTCTGGAGAGACGACTTCATTCATATATATACATACACGGCTATAGGATATTCCACATTTTGCTTTAAGAAAATCACTTCAACGCGAAGATGAGTATTCTTACAATGTAAGAAATAGTCCCTCTTTAGAAGCCTATTAAAAAATAGTTACATGTGTTTATTACTTATAAATATGCATTTGTGGTTTATTTTCACAAAATGCAAACATACAAAAAATAAAAATACGATGTGGGAAAAACTACAGACACGAATCTGTTTCGCGTTACCCGAAACACCTTCCAGGTCAGGTTATTCATAACAAACAAAATGGCGGACAATAAAGATGCTGCATCCGTCTCCACGCCAGATTACTTTGTTGCGAACCCAAGCGGGAAGCCTTTGACTAGGCAGTCGAAGCTGATTTTACTGAACGTTTATGCCAAACTTCGTGCAGTTCATCCTGGAAAAAACCAAGGATGATGTGTTGCAGAAATGGTAAGCGATTTAACCGGAGTTTCATCGAGGACAGTGTATTCGATCAAGTTCGAGAAGCGGCAGAAACGTTTGCTGAACGCCGTTGAAGAAGCGGCCGCGCCACGCTACGGATTACTTTACTTTATACTTTATTTAAAAAAAAAAGCACTACAGCGCCGTACAGGCTGCGTAGCAAAATTGTAAGATAGAATATTGTACATGCTGAACAAATATTGTACATACTGCGTGTCGGTGTAACAAGCAAGAAACACTACACGCCACGATTCGATGACATGGTTCGTGCTGCCGTCCGAAAGAAAATCCATTCTTTTTTTCTTTCGAAACGAGCCACCAACACTTAATAAATTACTGGGAGAAATCAACAGCAATCCTGAATTGCCTAAATTTTCGAGAACAACTTTGTACCGACTGATGGGCGACGTAAGATTTGATTACGCTGTATCACTGTGAGTAAATCTTATCGAACACAGTTGCTTGAAGCCAAGTGAAGGGATATGTTGCAAGCAACAACAAAACGTTCAAGAAAGACGAAGTAAAAAGATTGCTGGCTGAAGGAATACAGAAAGTCACTAAAGAGATGTGGCAAAACTTCATCACGCACACACTCGAGGTTGAAGAGAAATTCTGAGAAATTGATGCACTTTCTGAAAATGAAGTGGACCGCGTTGTTAGTGAAATTGGTAATGAAGCGGATGACGATTCGGGAGAAGATTTTATGTAAATACTTACATCACAAACGTCTGTGTTAAAAATTGAAGAACTCCGACCTTAATAAAAAATAAAAATTTGAAATTACAAACAAAAGGGTGTATTGAATAGTCAATGAAATAAATAAAGCTTAACATGTCAACATAAAAGGTAAGTATTCCACTCCTCCTCCACCCCCACCCCCTCCCCCCAACAATTCTTTTGGCAATCCCGGGTACCCTTCATCTATGGGCAACTTAAACGAAAATATGTGCTAAAAATTGAAGAATCCAACAATACAGGCCTAAATTAAATAACCTTCTGAAATGTTAAAACCCCAGCTTCCCCTCCGGAAACATGTAAGCGTATAATGAATTAAACTTTCTCCTACGTAATCATTTGTGATGTTCAAGTTGTGTATTATACAGACTAACTACAACACATGCTTGCATATCACGGCGCAAGGATACATACATCCACGTTAGTGATTTTCTGAAAGCAAAATGTGGAATATCCTGTTGAACTTTATGCAGTGGCATGTAGAAAAATACAGCAGAGCAGAATACTTTATGCTTACGACCTTTATGCTTTATTCTCACTGCTACCTACAGCATACAGCGCCCACGAGGCGATGGTGGCAAAAACATGCAACAGCGATAGCCAGAAAACCTGGTGTGCACACAAAAACGGAAAACAAAAACTGTTGCTTCCAAAACATATGGGATAAAACGAAAAACAGATTTAAATGTAATTCACTAATATAGAATAAACTAATCACAGATTAAAACGTAATTAACTAATATAAGAATAAACTAAAAGATTCACATTGATTATTCCAACCTCCTCTCTCAATGTTAATCTGAATAACAGAATGTTGTTACACAATTCCCATAAGGACTGCAAATTTGTGCACTTTGGTTCCATCTAACGGTTTTGTCAAAATGTCCGCCAACATCTGGTCACTGGAGCAATACTTCACATGCATTGCACTGGATTCAATCAGATCACGGATAAACACATAGCGTATATCAATGTGTTTGGTACGCTGATTCGTTCTTTCGGTTTTTAGCATCTGGATGCAACTTTGGTTGTCCTCAAAAATTGTAGTAGGAGCCGCCAGTGTTAGTTGCATGTCTGCGATCAATCGTTCTAGCCAAATTGCCTCTTGAAAAGCACAAGTTACCGCCATGAGTTCAGCTTCTGTTGTCGAGAGAGCTACAGTGCATTGCTTCTTACTGCACCAACTGACTGTGCTCCCTGAGAGCTGAAACACATAGCCAGTATTTGATTTTCTGTTGGAGTGATCCGCACCCCAGTCGGCATCAGCATAACCAACAATAGCAAGTCCCATTTTGTCATTAGACCGAAGCACTAACTTCTTGTCGCGTGTGGCCTTAAGGTATCGAAATACACGTTGCACTTCAATCCAGTCCTGCACAAGTGGGTTGCTGACTTTTCGGGATAGAATAGATGTGCTGATAGCGATGTCAGGCCATGCGTTAACTGAAAGATACATCAGTGAGCCAATTGCACTTCTGTACCGTTCAACATCGCTAAAAGGTTCTCCGTCCTCCCCCGTGCGTTGATATCCGGTGTTAATGGGGACGATGGAAGTTTTAGCCTGAGATAGTCCCATTTCATCGAGTTTGCTGTCAATGTAACCTGGTAGGGATATACAAAAGTAACCATCTTCATCTCTGCTAAATTTCATTACTAGATAGCTGGTTAAGTCTCCCAGTGATAGCATCTTAAATTCTTTGTTCATGGCTTTTTCGAATTGGATGTTAAGCGAGGACTCGTCGGTCGCGGTTATGATGTCATCGACATGTACAAGAACCAGAAACAGCACTGCTGCAAAAATCTTTATGTACAAACATGGGTCGGCTGTTGATCTTGTGAAACCGTTCCCAAGTAGACATTTGTTCAACTCCTGGTTCCACGTTCGCGCTGCTTGCTTCAGACCGTATACAGCATTATGCAATAAGCATACCATGTCGGCTGCACCTTCATGAAAATGTTCTGGTTGTTTCATGTAAACCACATCAAGTAATTTTCCATGCAAAAAAGCTGATTGAACATCGTAATGACGAACAGTCATCCTGCGTTGTCCTGCTATAGTAAGAACAGTTTTTAAAGTTGCTTGCTTGGCCACAGGAGCAAAACTTTCTTCAAAATCACGTCCCTGTTTCTGCACAAAACCCTGAGCAACTAGGCGTGCTTTAAACTTTGTAAACTTGCCATTGGCGTCATGTTTGCACTTGAACATCCATTTAGAACCAACGACATGTGTATTTGGTGGTTTCTCAACTAGTGTCCAGGTTTGTAAATCTTTCATGGCTTGAACTTCTTCCCTCATAGCCATTTCCCATTCGTGACTTTGTTCAGATGACAATGCTTCTGCCACATTTTGAGGTTCTTTAATTTTTATTTCTTGTACTGCATTTAACACCTCAATGAGGCGAACAGGTGCTTTACCTTTAGTAGAGCGCTGCGATATTCTTATACGAGGAACAATGCCGGCGTCATCCATAACGGCTTCTTCCAAAACTTGATCTTCTTCCAATGAAATTTCAGCAGTTGCACCTGCATTCTGATGTGATTCTGAACAGTCTGCTTGTTGCTCTGCTTTCTAGCTGGGATGAGGGTCATCCTCACAGAACCGAACATCCCTGCTTACTGTGATAGTGCATTTATCTGTGTTTAAAAGTCTGTATGCCTTGCTTCCAGGCTCGTAACCAACAAAACGTAGCTTAACTGCCTTGTCGTCTAACTTTTTACGTTGTTGCCTTGGAACATGAACAAAAACGGTACACCCAAAAACCTTAACATGAGAAAGATTTGGTTTCACACCATTCCACAGTTCATAAGGTGTTGCATTTATGGCTGAAGATGGGAGGCGATTCTGTAGATAGTTAGCACTTGAGATTGCCTCTCCCCAGAACCTCTTATGTAATTTAGAATCAGCCAGCATGCATCGAGTCATTTCCACTAGACTCCTGTTCTTTCTCTCGGCTGTTCCATTTTGTTCGGGTGTGAAAGGAGCAGTTGTCTCATATCTTATACCATTATTGCGGAAAAACTGCCGTAATTCACCACTGATATATTCGCCGCCACGATCGGAACGCAAAACCTGTATGTTCCTTTGGAAGAGGTTTTCACCATCTCAGTGTATATCTTGATGTTAGCACAGACTTCAGATTTATGTTTCATCAAAAATATTTCTGTGTACTTGCTGTAGTCATCTATCAAAGTGAGTACATATTGACAGCCTCCTGGTGTGACAGGCGAGATGCGGCCACATACATCGGAATGGATTAACTGCAGCGGCTCTGTAGAGACACTGTGTGACTTAGGAAAAGGTAGGCGAGTCATTTTACCTTCAATACAACTTGTACAGCTTGTTGATTCCTTGCAGTTTGTGATGACGATTCCTGAAGCGAGTTCTTTATCATCAAGCTTCTTTACAGCGAGTGGGTCACGAATGTCCCATTCGTTGATGCCACATATGGATGCACCCACTGGACACTGGAACTGTAGCCTTTAATGCCTTAGGCTCATTTTTCATAATGTACAAGTTTCCCTTTTGTGGAATGCATGCAATGACAATACCTTTATGAATAATGCTACAAATACCATTACCGAAACTTATCTTGAAGCCTCTTTTGTCTAGCTTGTTTACCGATAATAGGCTACCTTCCAACTCTGGTACATATAATACTTTTTTGACTGTTATGGTTGTGCTTTTACCATTTTCATCAAAACACACAAGTTCTCCTTCCCCTTTCCCTTTAACTTCAACTTTGTCGCCATTGGCTAAATTCACAGTCTCGTAATAGTGCTCGTCTATAGTTGTGAAAAATTCCTTACAACAGGTCATGTGCGAGGAAGCCCCCGAATCGACATACCAGTTGTTGTGTGAAACTGTACCACTCACCTTAAAACACACTTTAGCATTTCCTGAAGCTGACCCGCTGTCATCACTGCTGTCATGGTCATTGGTCAGAGTCAACTTTATTTACTTTTTGTGGATTCCTTCTTTTCCATTCTTGGTATTTATAACACTCTTTTTTCATGTGCCCTTGCTTTTTGCAGAAAAAGCACGAACGCTGTTTCCCAGGATTGTATGATTTCTCACAATGCCGACTACCACGTTGTACCTTGAGCACCTTTTCAGTTTCGGCAGCTAGTATATGGCCACTTTCAATACGACGTCTGTATTCTTCCACCAATTTGGTTTTGACAAGCTGTTGTGTTAACTCAGTTTCGGGTCTAGCCTCCAATGCAACAATTAGTGAACTATAACTTTCGGGTAGACTGCACAAAAATATGGCAACGTTCATCTCTTCAGGTAAAACAAAACCCAGGGCCGACAAACGATCTATATTATCCTGCATTTCGTTTAGATGCACCTCCATATCAGCACCTTCTTCAAGCCTTGATGAACAAATTTTCTTTAATAAAAATACCTTTGTTGAAAGTGTTGCCTTCTGGTGATATGTAGCGAGAGTGTCCCATATTTCTTTAGCGGTAGTTTTGTTCCTGATATGAGAGAGCTGACCATCTTCTACCAATAGTCCAATGATGGCCCTAGCTTTTCCGTCACTCTTTTTCCATTCACTAGTAATGGGCGTTGGTGGCAAATTTGTCACTGTGTCCCAAACATTGTCTTTTATCAACAGCAATTCAACTTTAAAACGCCATGTCTAGTAATTACTGCTGTTTAACTTCTCCACGATAATTTTTTGAGTAGCTGCCATCTTGATCGCACCTTTACCGATGCGTTTGTAGGCCTCAAAAAATAAATAAAAACGTTTGGTCCGAAAATCAACACTACACCTAGAGTTACTTTACCACACTGTCCTGGATGTTATGGCTAGTTCTGGGCCCATAACCTGTTAACCTTTATGCAGTGGCATGTAGAAAAATACAGCAGAGCAGAATACTTTATGCTTACGACCTTTATGCTTTATTCTCACTGCTACCTACAGCATACAGCGTCCAAGAGGGGATGGTGGCAAAAACATGCAACAGCGATAGCCAGAAAACCTGGTGTGCACACAAAAACGGAAAACAAAAACTGTTGCTTCCAAAACATATGGGATAAAACGAAAAACAGATTTAAATGTAATTCACTAATATAGAATTAACTAATCACAGATTAAAACGTAATTAACTAATATAAGAATAAACTAAAAGATTCACATTGATTATTCCAACATATCCTATATCGCCGTGTATGATAAGTAATAGTTATTGGTTAAAAACTATTGGTTGTCGATTGGTTGTCGATTTTTTTGTGGGGGAGTGGGCAGGAAGGATACGCAGCGTCGTTTTGCCGTATTTAACGCTAGCCAGGTTGCTTGTGTTTTCGAAGCTTTTCGGCGTGATAGAACTTCGATAAAAGGCTGTAGGGATAGAATGACATTCTGGGAAGGTATGTAATTCATTTTGAGCGTTTGTAGTTTGAGAATTGTTTAAAAACTAGGTAATAGGGTAGCGGTATGAATGAAGGTCATTGCATTTTAGTTTGTGGAGGGAGGGTGGGGGGGGGGGAGTTAACGCAGCGTGAATGGCTTAGATATTGGCCAGACGTATAAGAGTTTGCAGGGCTTACCGGAAGAATAGTGACTCCTCTCTGATTAGCTTCTCGTTGGGCTAGAATTATGTAAAATGATCAGCTGAACAACATTTTCCCATAACATTTTTGGGGCAAAGGCTTAGCTTGGCCGTCAAAAATTAATGAAAGCCGCACATTAGCACTGACGGACGTATAAGAGCCCGTTTTCCGCCATGTTCCGAACTAATATGTTTTTCCCGTAAACATTTCAGGTAAGTGGGTTGTTATTGTCAGTTTAGTTTGGTTTTGTTGTTATTGTCGTTTAGGTTAGGCAGGTACCGGCTTCTGTTTGGCGTTTCACTTGTAATGAACTTTTTGGGGTTTGGCGTTTCACTTGACGGACTTTGGCCCAGTTGATGCTTTCCTGCGCGGCGACGTTTGCCTCGAGCCAAGATGGCGTCACAGCCTACCTCGCGTAATGCTAACTTTGGACCTAAACCACGGCCAAACGGTGCATTTGCCCCAAAAATGGAAGAGGAAAACATTATTCAGCAGGTAATTCTTAGTCCATTAAAAAAAAAAAAAATCAGACGGGAGTCATTATTCTTCCGATGTTCCGTTTGCAGGGATGGGATTTCATTCCTTTTAAGTAATTAAGTTTTGGGCGTTTTTATTGCGTTACGTTTTTTTTTTCACGATGTATTTGGTCGTTGGTGTGTGTTCCCGGTCGCGTGATCCGGAAGTGTCAAAAGTGTGGGTTATTGGCAAAAGTGTGGGTTATTGGCAAAAGTGTGGGTTATCGGCAAAAGTGTGAGGTAACTTGATAACCCACACTTTTTGCGATGACGCACACTTCCGGTGTTGGTTAACGGGATTTAACCAACGGAAATTTAGCATGGCGTTGAGTTAGCGTGACGTCACAGCCGTGGTATAATAAGCGGAATGCATGTTGGTTTGATATACTCAGTAGAAATAAATTCAAATTCAAATTCGAAGAGGAATGCAGGATTAATACCATGTGGGGTTTAATAGGCTCATTAGAAATAAATTCAAATTCAAATTCGAAGCGGAACTAGTTCTCAGCACTCGATTATTTTTAAACGAAACCAGTGTTAACAGGTTTGTCCCACTGTGTAAATCTATACACACGCTAGTGTGTCGCTGCCAAGTAATAGTAGATCATCCCATTATAGACATCCTATTGTTAAAAAATTGATTGTTAATGATAAAAAGGCGGCTCACTAGGAGACATGTGTCTGTTAACTGTAAGCAACTGAAAGCATATTTTGGCATGTTGAGGATAAATCCCAATGCGACAGAAATGTTTCAAATTGTGGAAAATGTAAGGAAAACGGTCAGAGGTTAAGAAAAACTAAAATTTAAAGGATGAGTGTCCACCAATCATATTTTGAGAAAAAGATGCGTCATAGCTAGCTGTTACTGTCTAGCTAGCTGGCTAGCTAATAAGATTTTTCCCATGTTAAATCCCATAGACTGTTTGCTCATGGCTAGGGCAAATTGAGAAGGCCTACGTAGCTGAATTTTGGCACACGGATGCATGGTGATCTGAACATGGGCCTTTTGTTGGTTTGGGGGTTGTAGGGATCAGGACAAATGCGTGGGAGAGTTTTGAAATTCGCCACCAGCGAATTTAAATTTCGTTTCTTTTCCAAGTTGCAACCAAAGATTTCAAGCAACAATGTCTTGAACAATCAACACTGGTCTTTAGATTTATTGTAAAAGAATGGACGAACTAAAAACTGATCTGTAACGAAGAACAAAATAAGGACACATTAACGTTGCCGTGGATTGCGTAAAAATAAAATGATGCACGTTATGGTTACGCAACAATCGAGCATCCACGAGCTAACGGGGTTTTTGTTAAAGGGCCGGTACTTCGTTGCCCATTTTTATCAAATTTCCTCGATACACTACCGGATGTAGTTTTTTAAGAAATCATCAAACAATTATTAAGTGGTCCACGAGCCCGATTTCAGTGTTAAACGTGGCATTTACCTGTATCTTCCTCATGTTTTCTCGCGGTCCCCCTCCGTCTAGCTAACTCCCGCCAAAGCAGGTCAAGCAGCGAACGAACGTCGAGTGAACGATTAGGGGCTATATTCGATCGCGCGCCTGACAACGGAATTGGGAAAGAAACGTGCCATAATAAAGGCACACTGAGAAGCTGCGTTCCTCGAGCACTAAAGTAGAGAGGAATGCAGCTACTATCTCAGTTGGCCTTGGCCAAAGTGGAACGCGATCGATGAAACCATTTTTGCGTGTAAGTCTAAAGAACGATGATGAAAAGTGGTCAAAGTTGAATTCCGAGAATAAATTAAACACGGACAAAGAAATGGCTAGATTTCTTCTTGACTGTTGACTTGCTTACTATTGAAACATAGGGGTATGTTATTAGCGTCGTAGAATGCACCTATGTAATGAAAGGTGGCGGGAGGAGGAAGCACGACTTGTTACTTCAAATATATTGCTTATTTAAATCCACAAAACTGCGTTCATTGTTTGTGAAAAAATTTCTTCCACCGACCGTTTTTCGTTCAGTGTTACAGAAGAAAACTTTTTATTAGGCCACATTTTTTTCATATAGTTGAGCGATAGGCCGTAGTCGTTTCTAGGGATGACTCCCGTCCCCTCCCCGTAAAAAAATACCACACTGCGGTAAATTTTTTGACCCACCTTCTTCCATATTTTCAAAAGTTTCAATTTTTCTGTTTTTATAATCCACTTTTTTTGACGGACGACTCTTCGGTTTACGTTGGACGCCGGAGGGGATAAGGCACAAGATGAACTACATACTTAGACTGATAGTATTTTTTTTATCCAAAAAAAATAGATTTTTTTTAGTAGAGAGAAATTGGCATTTGTTTACTTTGGTGAGTACCAGTACTTTAAAGAAAGACCTTATGATGATGACACTGACAGTTTTTTTTAATGTAAACAATATAGCATCAACTCCTAAAAAAATTTGCTTCAAGTCCCCCCCCCCGTTCGCCCCACGATATATTGTTTTTATTTGCCACCCCAATTTCCAAAAGTTTCAATATTACAGTTATACCTCAAATATTTTGGCGGCGAAGAGGGAGCTTGGAGGACTTCTTCGGTTGTGGTCGGCGGGGGGACTGGCACAAATTAATGCATTTCGTGATGACATTCACGGTATTTTTTAACGCAAACGCATAACTTCCCCCCTCCCCTCGCCAAAAAAAAAATCTACCTACCGATTGACCCCTGGATTTTATTTCCATGGTGCTGCAGCCAAAGTATTTTTCCTTAGGCTAGGTTATTAATTCGACGTGTCACACGTCGAATTAATGCGGTTTTGGCCAAAAAAACGGTGGTAGCAGATTTACGTCAGCGACATCTCCTCAAAAACCAGACACGTTTGTTCAATTCTGATCCTACGAAATTCAAGTATGCTGGTGGGTGAGTTGCAGTGCGCCAGTTTCAAAAGTTTCAATATTACAGTTATACCTCAAATTTTTTGGCGGCAAGGAGGGAGCTTGGAGGATATCTTCGGTTGTGGTCGGCGGGGGGACTGGCACAAATTAATGCACTTCGTGACGACATTCACAGTATTTTTTAACGCAAACGCATAATACCTTCCCCCCTCCCCCGCCAAAAAAAAATCTACCTACCGATCGACCCCTGGCTTTTATTTCAATGTTGCTGCAGCCAGTATTTTTCCTTAGGCTAGGTTATTAATTCGACGTGTCACACGTCGAATTAATGCGGTTGTGGCCAAAAAACGGGGGTAGCAGATTTACGTCAGCGACATCTCCTCAAAAACCAGACACATTTGTTCAATTCTGATCCGACGAAATTCAAGTATGCTCGTGGGTGAGTTGCAGTGCGCCAATACACAAAGTATTATGCTGTAGTCAATTTAGTTAGGGCGGTTTTAGTTCGCTAACCTCTAAAAAGGTATCTGAGCGAAAAACCGTCGTCAAATAGTACACGATCAGTGGCTGACGTCAGCGCTTCCTCAGCGTAACGGTGTGCGCTCAAGGCCGATCATACGAAAAATTGCGGCGTGTAACTGCGCATTTCGGCAAGTCAGCTCTTCAACATTGCGGTCGGTTAGAGGCTATCGTGTAAATCGAGATGGCTCCACTCTTATGGCGCAGAACAACACAAAGTGAGTCATCCTTACCTTTGCGGTGATCTGGATGGTACACCGAATTTCTATGATTGAATCTGGACGGTACAATGAATGCGATGCTCGTATAAGACTTTTGCTGTGAATTACTACGCCATCCTCGCTACTTTTCGGGTGCGATATATTACAGTATTTTATTACGCGTATTTGTGGTGTTGTTTCCTATTGCACGAGTGAGCAAAGCGAATGATGTCCTGTTTTCACAGTGGCGGACTGGCCAGTGGGAGGGAAGGGCGGGATATTCCTAATGGCCTCTGACTTTCAGATTTTTTAAAAATCCGTAACAGGAAGACTCACGTAAGTTTTATTGGTTCGACATTAGTTTTAACCACAGATTTAAAATTACAAATAATAATAATAGTAATAATAATAATAATAATAATAAAACGCTAGAAAACAAGTACTTTGTATTGAGTAACCTAACAAAAATTTGCCACATGAAATTGCAGTGTTACAGTCAGGGACGACGCTAGAATCACTTTAGTGGGGAGGCGGCAGTGGGGCAGCAATTTTAGCCAGGGGGGCGAACCGAAAAATGCTACTTTTGCGGTGCCTCCCACCCTCCAAAAAATAGAATAAAAGTAAAAATAACACTCTTGCAATTCTTTCTCACGCCAAACGTTCTTGACTGTTTTCTACACCATTTTTTTTTATATTTATAAAATAAGCTGAAAAAAAGATGATTTTACAACTATCACAGTAAAACCTAGGCTCTATTGATGTGACCTCAAATCCTTCCTGTCGCTGTGAAAGAAATCAACGTAGTTTTCTTAATACGTTACCAGAATTTTCTTCGTTTATAAGTCTGATTTTTGATCTGATGGTGGTGGGGGGGGGGGGGGGGGCCGTGGGGGCGGCCGAAAATTTTGGGGGGGGGCCCCCCCCCCCCCCCCCCCCTTTAGCGTCGTCCATGGTTACAGTCAATGTGCACTTTGTCACAATTTTCGTGTGAATATTTTAACTTTTGTTAATACACCAAATTGTGTAAATAAATTTAAAGTAGTCAACCTCACGTACCCTCAGCGCAATATGATTTCTCCCACTCCCCCCCCCCCACCAAATTACCTGCTGAATTTATGAAATATGGTGTTCGAAGATTTAAAAAGTATAAAAGTCTGATGAACAAGAACAACGGGTACGGGAAACTGTAAAGCAACAAAGCTTTCAGTTTGTTTGTTTGTAGGAAAACCAATATCAGCGTCCGATGAAAACTCATCTGGTCAGTGGTTGCATCGTCGCACACAAGATCCTGGCTCATTTGCCGTATCGTAGTAGCAAACGTTACGAGACAATTTTTTTCAATATAATGTGCAATATAGTAGATATTCTTTAGTACACCATGCATTTAGATTTTTTAGTAGTGACCTGTTGGTATGTCTGCCGTTCCAACTTCATACGTCAATTACAGATATTTTTTATTCTACCATACGACACGTCGAATTACTAATGCAGTGTTAGTGCATCTTCTTATTTCATTTAATTGAACGAGACGCTCTAGTCGTTTCCTGAAATGCCTCTTCTCTATCCCTCCCCCCTCCCCCGCGGTACATTTCTTTACCCACCCCTTTCCCCATTTCCAAAAGTTACAATATTACATTTCTTATACCCCAACTTTTTTTGCGGTATGGAGACAGTTCTTTTTTTTTTTTTGGGAGGGGGTTATGGGACCACATGCACGTCATTATGACATCGATGGTAAGTTTTTTTTTTAATAGTTAGACGATAGGCCGTAGTCGTTTCGAGTAATGCGTTCCCTCTTCAGCCCCCCCCCCCCCAAAAAAAAATATACATACTACCCCACAGATTATTTTTTATCCCCTCCCCCCACCCACTTCCAAAAGTTTCATTTATACAGTTGTTATACCCCAACTTATGTATGGCGTGGAATGAAGATAGAATGACACTGTCATTATGTTTTCTGAATTCAAACCAGTAGTAACTCTGATTTACATGTAGGATAAAATAAAGTAATACATAAAATGCTTCACCGACCCTACCAGTTTTATTTCAATGTTACGGCAACCAAACTTATTTCCCTCAGGCCTGATTTATTTAATACTTGAACGTTAGTCGATATGGCGATAACGAACCTATCTCCCCCCCCCCCCCCCCCC
>JAHWFP010126233.1:56383-71006 GCA_023313725.1 Lithobius niger
ACCTATCTCCCCCCCCCCCCCCCCGCACAAACAAACACACACACACACACACACACACACACACACACAAAAACCTTTCCCCGTTGCTTGTTTACTTTCCACGTCTGCTCCCACTCATTTCCGAAAGTGTCAATTTTTGTTGTTATACCACACGTTTTTGGGCGGGGAGTAGGGAAGATTTCTTTGGTTGGTAGGAGGAGGGGAGAGGGGGAAAGGAGCACGAACGGATAAAATGAGGTAATTACAACAGGGATTTCATGATGACAGTGACAGTGACAGTAATTTTTTTGACAGTAAAGTAACGCAAACGAATTTTATGCAGCTCCTCAAAAAAAATTTTTACCAACCTGCCTAGCATGTCCTTAGTAACTTTACACAAAAATATACTCGAGGTATCTCAACAGAAACACGCGAGAAAAACACCATAGAAACTGGAATAGTTTTTTGCAATATTATTAGCGTTGAAACATTCGCAGAATGCATTTACAATGCGGGGGATTTCTACCGCATTGGTTTGTTTAAGTTTTCGCCATCAATGCGCGAGCCAAGGCAAACTGGTATTGAAGCTGTGTTAGCTGCTACTACCGCAGTTAGCCTTGGCGCTGATTCATGCTTGACTTCACGCGTCTTCCAGCCGGCGGATATTATAACAAGAGTATCAATCCGCACGTTCGGCTCGCGGGCCTATATTGTTACGTGATTACGCGTGTGTGAAGAAGCGCTACCGTCCCTTTAATAACTCAAAAATAAAATGCCTCGCGTTCTGCTGTTTTAATAACAGCGACCTTCGGGGGTTTCTGCATGACTAAATGTCAACGAAATCTTGAAAAGTTAAGGGGAAGGTGCAGGATAAACAAAACAACTGAAGGGGATGCGCTGATGGAGTGAGCGAAGCGAAGGGGATGCGCTGATGTTAGCCAGTGTGTACAAAAATGGGATTGAAGCAACTTAAGTATGTGAAGAGTGGTCATGCAATAAACTAAGCCGTGGCAATTTGGCTAATCTAACGGCTAATTGGCAATGGTAAATTTTAAATGTAAAAATTTATAGAAATAAAATTCCTCTAGAAAAAAGATACAGATGAAGATAAGACAGTGTAAACTTATGTACGTTTACAATCCTATGAAAGTTGTGATATCCACCCAAAACCAAAACTGGTAGAAAAACCCGCCAAGTCTCCAAAAACGATCGGCCTTTGAAGGTAGTGATATCATTAAACCAAGGAAAGGCTGCCAAGGTCAATCCTATTAGCCAAGTTAATCGCACCCAATAATACTTTGAACGTTAAATGATATCACTACCTTCAAAGGCCGATCGTTTTTGAAGACTTGGCGGATTTTTCTACCAGTTTTCGTTTTGGGTGGATTTAATTTACTTTCTAAATGGCAAGTTATTATGCACTATAATAAATACTGAAAACGGGCAATATCGGTAACATTTCAAGCATTAAAATTCATTACAATATGGCACCCATTGTGAACATTTAAAGTTGCCCCATTAAAAATAGGTAAAAATGTTTTCAATATGTAAAACGTAGGATATAGCCTAACGACCGTACGACTGAGGTGCTCCCTGTTTTCGTTTGTTTCGGTGTTTCTGCCTGCTGAGCGAACCGATTGTGTGTACGATTGTGTCCATGAAGGTTCAGTGGCCCTTTCAAGACCAAGTTCGTCTTCCGGGAGTCAGTATTCGCTGTGTGCCGTGGTTTTGAGCTCGTGAACTGTGGGTGTTTTGCTTCGGACTGGGCGCGCCATCTTGAATCACATGTGGTGCTGGATCGATCTTGGGCGGAGATATATTTGTTACGTCGGTTTTTTTTCCCTCTAGTTTTTCCATGATGATCCCGGGGATCGTGTAATCACTGACTGGCGTGTTGGGTATTTTTTTTTACTCTTTTTTCCCCGCTATTTTTCTATTGACTTTTTAAAAGTATTTTCATCACTAGTAGAAGTGGGTTGGATGGGAGGAGTAGGCGAAATTTTAAAATGTTGTCACTGAACTGGTCTTAATTCACCATGAACGGATTTCTCGGTCCTACGGAGGATGTATTAAAGCAACAACACGCTGGAAAAATTATATATCCAAAGGGTAATAACCACAGAGATACACAATACTTTGACTTGTTCCAAACCCCTACTCATTCAATTGTGAGAGTAATGAGTTCGTCGTCTTCCACGAAACCCTCCCCATGTTTTTCCTGTGACCAAACGCCGAACACGTCGTTTACCGATCTTTCCACACGGATTTTAAACAAACTAGAAAACTTTAGGAGCTGTAAAAGTTGATACGGTTGCATCGGATATCATGGCCTCCCTCGAATCGAGGTTTTCTGCGTTTTTTTTTTAAATTAATTTCTTTGAGCCTTAAGTCAGCCGAAGCAACTTAATGCTTGTATGGCTGAACCGGCTCAATTTTCAACATTACCAGACTTTTAGAGAAGAAGAAATATCTGGTAAAGGGAGGTGCTAAACTGGGGATTCGATCCGCGAAACCTCCGATCATCGTAGGGACCGAAAGATTGTCCAGAATTGGCCAGAATAATTCCCATAGCCGCTGAAGGAGCATGGTAGCCTCTCACGCTACTCTGGTCGGCAGTCCTGGCAGGGACTTTGTCAAGGTCCCCTTTCCAGGGGTTCGACCAGATCCGCAAACCTCCAGCAACCAGGGTGAGCTCTCTCACAACTCAGCCACGATAACCACAAGTTAAGTTAGGCTTTGAAAACTGGACGAAAGATTTGTTTGAAAAACAAAAAAATAATCTTGGATGACTACATCGAAAACTTGGCTGGAAAGTTTGGTGATAGATTGGAGAGAATTGCAGGCGAGAATAAGCAGGGAGGCTTTGATACAACATCAAATCCTGTAAACAACGAGGAGCCTGAGCTGAGTGTAACAAGGTCAGGGAAACTGCAACTCTATCGGTAAAATTAAACCTTAACGGCGATCGTAGGTTATCGATTTTGACTGCACACTTGGCCAGTGACAATGCTCATACTTCGGAGAATATAAACCATGCAACTGAACACCAGTTGAACCCAATTATGGAAAAAAATATCACCTTCGGTCGAGTAGGTCGACGACGCAGACGCAAACTCCTCTCCCCGCATTGCAGTGATACTCAACAAGATAAACCTATTGGAAAGCAACCATCAAATGCGTAGCACTATATACATAAAACCAGTGAAGTGCAATCTGGGTTAATCCAGCCTGTGACATTAGACGAAAATGACACACCAAATGGAACACAAGACTGTCATCCAAATGTGTCTTTACTTTGTAAAGTTAGGAATCAGGTACGTAATGATAAACAACCGTGGAGAGGCCGAAATCATGACAGGCATGCAGAAAACCTCAGCCTATGAGTTGGATAGACCTATTAACTGGAAAAACCACAGTATCATTATCGGAGATTCTCACATACGTGCCGTGCGAGGCAGTAGTCACGAAAAATCATTAACTTGGTGCATACATACCGGGAATCACGGCAGAAAAGTTGAAATCGTTTGTTCCAAAGCTGCTCGATCGGTCAGAAACAGATTGTACAGTTGTAATCAGTGCCGGGTCTAACAATATTAGGGTCGACACACCAAACGACATTGTAAAGAAGCTTTCAGATATTGTGTTCGAAGTAAAGAAGACAAGACCATCAGCCTCGATCTGCTTTATGGCCCTGCCGCCGCGTCTGGGAAGAAAGTCAGGATGGGAAGATAAGCAAGTAGCAAAAACAAACGAGCTACTGAAACTGTTTTGCATAAAAAAATGGCCACAACTTTGCATCAATTGACGCCGCAGTGTGGTCTGACTGCAGTCTAATTTCAAGAGATGGGCTGCACTTGACACAAAGAGGGAAACACGTTCTAAACCTTAAACTACAGTGTGTAAATGACAATGTGGAAAACTAACACCATTAACTGGGGTATTTTCCCCACCCACAGTTGTAAACCAAATAACCATTAATAACTCTAACTCTAGTCCAGGGCAAAACTTAAATTGCATCCTTATCAATGCTCGCAGCGTGATAAAATATATCGGGAGTTTTCAAGTGCTCTTAACAACAGGCATGTATGACATGCTTTTTGTTGTGGAAACTTGGCTGAAGCCGAGTTTTTCGGATAATCAAGTTTTGGGAGGTTCCTCATTTCGCGTCCTTAGATCAGATAGGGATTCACGCGCGGGAGGGATCGCGGTTGTTTATAAGGAGGACTTGGATGTTTTGTGTGCCGGGGTGCCAGCCCACGCTGAAGCGTTCTCAATCTTACTACCTAAACTCAAACTCAACTTTATTCTGGGTTACATTCCCGACAGTCGAAATGACGACCTTGTAAATACTATCTCATCCTTTATGGTGGACAGTATTAAGCCCTTGTATGATAACATCATCTTAGGTGATTTTAACTGCTCCACGGCTGATTGGGAAAGCTTTACTGCTGGAGACAGACACCACCAACTATTTTTGGACCGTATAAAGCCATTGGGCATGACCCAGGTGGTGACTACTCCAACTCGAGGAAAAAATATACTAGACTGTGTCCTTTCTCCATCAAATCGTGTTATTTTTGATGTCCGAGTTCTAGATCACGTAGGAACTAGTGACCACTGCATGGTGGCATTCAGGGTCCAGTACTGTAATCCAGCTGCAAAGATAAATCGTAAAGCTTTTGGAAAGACCGATTTCGCACTTTTGTGTGACAATTTAAACAATATTGATTGGGCACATGAACTATCCACGCACAAGGAAAATGTTAATATAGCTTGGTTAAAACTATTAGCTATACTTCACTCAAAAACCGAAATGTCACGTTCCGCACCAACCTGTTCAAATAGTTCTGAAAACTTTGTGCCAAGATCTGATACCAAGCTGTGTTTAAAGAAACTAAACCTATGACGAAGCTACAAGTCAAACCCGACAAAGGAAGCTTTGGACCGATACAATGCTTCCTGAAGCAGCAAATAAATGGAGGTACAGTAAAAAAGAAGAAACTATCAAGGAGGGAAACTCTTCTGCCCTTTTGAACGACGGGTTCAAAGCAACCGATTCCCCCATTTAAAGTGGGAAATAACTTCGTCACCGACGATATGCAAAAAGCCGAAATTCTTAACAATGTTTTTGTTTCAAATACGGTCCTTGATAACGATAAATTTGTTCAAGGTAATTTGAACAACACCGGAAACTCCTGTAACCTTGTTGTATTCTCTGTCGAAAAAACATTGTCATCTCTTAGTCTATTAAAACCAAGCCATGCAGTTGACTGGATGGCTTTTCAGCCTTTTTTTTTACAAACAAATTAGCAAACAAATAGCGATACCATTAACACTTATTTTCAAGCTCTCTTTTAACTCTGGCAAACTTCCTTTAATGTGGCATTCGGCAAAATGTAACTCCGGTATTTAAAAAGGGTGACCGTGCTGATCCAACAAATTACAGGCCGATCGCTTTGACTGTGGTTGCGTGTAAATTAATGGAACCTTCCATAAAAGTTATCATGCTGGCCTATCTTCAAGAAAATAATATTATACTGGACGATCAGTTTGGATTTTTACCAGGAAGATGCACTACATACCAACTTTTATCGTTCTTAGACATCTTGACATCAGGGATTGACATCGGTGTACATAACGACGTAATTTATTTGGATTTTAAAAAGGCTTTCGAGACGGTAGTGCACTCGAAATTACTTTATAAATTAGAGTGCCTGGGTTTTGGTGGAAAACTTTTAAATTGGCTTAAGTCATTTCTTAAGGATAGGACACAAAGAGTTGTGATAAAAGAAACTATCTCCAAGCATCCAGAGTGGCGTCCCGCAGGGTTCTGTGCTTGGACCACTTCTTTTTGTAATTTTTGTCAACGACTTGCAATGCAGTGATCAATCTACCTACCAATTTAAATTCGCTGATAAGCTGAAGATGGGGGCACCTATCACTGACTTTTCCTCCGCATCACCAGCCATCTCATGTGATTTAAATTACATCCACGATTGGAGTGAACAGTGGCAGCTCCAACTGGCTATTCCTAAGTGTCTAGTATTTCATGACGGGAGAAAAAATCCATGCCATAAGTATTACCATGGTGAGTATTACCATGGTGACCAGACGTGAGTTCGGTTAACGACCTTGGTGTCTGCTTAACGTCAGACCTTACGTCAACCAAACACTGCGACCTTATTGTGGCGAGAGCCTTCAGCCGTCTAGCAGTGGTGAACAGGTGTTTCACATCTGGCGATAATACTATTAAGATTTGGGCATACAAGGTGTTTGTTCGACCATTGCTGGAGTTTGCCAGCCAGGTGTGGTCCCTGTCTCTTCTGGGAGGTTTTAACAAGGTAAAACGCGTTCAACACAAATTTACGAAAAGCTTACTTAACTTAAAAAACCTATTCTATGCAGAAAGGTTGGAAAAAACTAAACTCGAGTCCCTCGAACTACGCAGGCTTAAGGCAGACCTATATTTGACGTTTAAAATCGTTCGGAGTTTTTTGAATGTTGATCTTCCCTTCTTCGACCCTGCTCCGTGCTGGACTACACGCGGACATTCATTTAAACTGGCAGTACAATCGGCTAATTGCGACTGCAGAAAACACTTCTTTTCACTTCGAGTATCTGTGTGGAACTCTCTTCCTGACGAAGCGGCCATGGTTCGTTCTCCGGCACACTTCAGGTCCATCCTTGGTAAGTTAAATCTACGGGCTTTTTTAAAACGACCAGAATTTTTTTTAAATAGAGACTAAAGAATGAATTAGGAAAAAACTTCTACGGGTCCAGTATAAGTGGCTTGCCCTTCTGGTAACCCTGCTGATAATGCTGCAAAATTTTTATTTATTTATTTATTTATAAAACATTCTTTAAAATCTGTAGTTTCGGCGGCACATTTTTGTTTGCTTGTGGGGATGGTTAGTTTCCATGTAAAATGTCGGACGCACGGTCAAGGGCGCCCGCGGAACAGCAAAAAAAAAAAAAAAATGGATGGAAAGGGGGGGGGGGCTTTTTCTGAGGTCCTTTTTTTGGGACGTGCCTTATTTTGGCCTAATTTCGTTCTAAGTTTTATTTTGGCCTAAATACGTTCTAAGCCTCTTTTGCATCGAGATTCATATACTGGCAGAACAAACACAGTTAGTGTTATGTTGATCATGCCTCTAAAAAGTCTCAACATAGAGTTGTGAGATCCAGAAGCCTAGCAAGGTTTATTTAGAAAGAGAATTGATAGAAAAGAGACTGACAATTTGGGAATCTTGTAAACACTCACATGATAAAAGGGGAAGGGGTATACGAGAAAAAGCCACGGCATATTTATAAATTTTGATGGTGAAAGTGGCAGTTTAAGGTCTAGAATTATACTAGTTTCCTGTAATTTGGTTAGTTTTCCTTCCCCACCTCATTTGCCCCTCCATCAATTGAATGTAGGATAAAAAAAGCTGCGGAAAATAGAACCTGGAAAAAACAGCCGACGGAAAAAAAATCTGAGGAAAAAAGCCTCAGAAAAAATACGTTTCCTGATGAACCTTCCTTTGTTTGTCTGGTGAAATTGGAGTCAATGCACCGAACCTACCCTGAACTACCTATAACCAAATAACAACACGAGTAAAAACAAAAAATCGACAAAACAATTCGTTTTTTTTCTTTCGTTCGACTACTTTTCCAGGCTTTTGTCCCGTTGCTTTTCTTCTCCGCTGCTTTTTAATTCCGCGCACTAACTCCTCGTATGAAAAAAGTATGACCACGCTTCCTGCAAAAGATTGGCAACAACCATGATCACTCTGCGCCTCCCCCCATCTGCCATCCCCCCCCCCCCCCAACACATCAACACGCACCCAGTTTCGTGTAACCTCCTCCCAGCGATACACACTAACGTCCGAAAACTTAAAAAAAAACAAAAAACATTTAACGTTTCTTCGCCAAAGCTAATTTTTCAGCCAGGTAATTACGCTGCGACAATGTTTGCGCAAATATTTTGTTTGTTGAACAAACAGGCTCCATTGGCATGCTGCCATCTAATCGGTTTGTGCTGGTATGTGAAGAGATAATGCAGGAGACAGACGTAGGGGCCCTGCACATGGACCGTCTTTATCTGCGCCGCAGTAGCAAAGAAGATCACATTTATAGTCTGATGATCGGCTAACACTTTTTTTCTGAACCAATGTAATTTTCAACCGAACAAGAATCAATACTGAAATTTCTTTCCCACTGGTTTTTGCACAATTACATCCATTGTGACACGCATGCTTTACTTTTGGATCATTTACACAATAACTAAACACAAGAATTGTGGTAAGAATACGTTACGTACGTCAGATGCAACAATTTAATTATTGCATCACGAAAACACGACATGGAGACCGCCATTGTTCAGGGCCGGCTCAAGACAATTTGGGGCCCTACGCGGATTCAGTAGCTGGGGCCCACCAGGGTCAAAAGTGTAGTATAAAAAGCATTTTGTTATCCTATCTTTTTATTCGTGTTCGATTCGAATCATTAAAAAATCATTTTTCATATTATCCAGTATCCAAGCCAATATCCATTTCACTTTTTTTTATTACCAAAAAGTATGTGAATCACAAAAACAGTAAATAAAGTTGCAAAAATGACAAATTACAACCACGAAATCGGAAAAAAAACATCAAACAAAATCGAAACTAACTACTATAACAACAAACAAAAACTACTTAGGCTGAATGAACAATTAACATATTTCCCAAAGGAGTAAAAAAAAGTAAAAGAGAAAGAAGGTAGGGAAGAATAAATAGAGGGGGTTGGTGGAGGCAGCAAGAAAGGAATGTCCATTTCACCGTTTCGTGGTTCTTGTTTCCCATCAGACTGCCACCTGCTGACAAAAATACCAGCCACAAGAACCACTAGTTTCGGTTTCGGGTGGCGCAGCGCTTCGACTAATCGATCCACATCATTCCCAAAGTTTCAAAAGACTAACACAGATTTTCACCCCCTTTTTCTCTTTACTGTGCCGTAGTATGGAGGATTTTAATCTATGATCTGCCTTCTCGCTATCGTAAGATGAGTGCTCCACTCCCACGCGGGTGCCCCTTTAAATCGGGGGCCCTACGCGGCTGCGTTGCTCGCGTGCCCCTTGAGCTGGCCCCGCCATTGTTTTGCTGGAACGCGCAGAAATTAATGCCGACAGATGTTATTTTTCGATTTCGACTCGCAGCCGATTGATATAGCTCTATCGGCTGCGAGAGCTCGAGCGTCTGACGGCCTTAGCTGGCCGACAGTTGTAGTGGCCAGCTAAGGCCGTCGGACGCTTGAGCTCTCACAGCCAACAGAGCTATCTCAATCGGCTGCGAGTCGACATCGAAAAGTGACATCTATCGGCATTAATTTCTACGCGTTCCAGCAAAACAATGGCGGTCTCCAAATCGTGTTTTGGTGATGTAATAATTAAATTGTTGTATCGGACGTACGTAACGTATTCTTACCGCAGTTCTGGTGTTTAGTTATTGTGTAAGTGATCCAAAAGTAAAGCATGCATGTCAAAATGGATGTAATTGCCCTTTCAGTGAACAGAATCTATTATGTATGCCAAATCTCTCCGACTCGTGAGATTTATAACTACACAAAGGAAACGCATGATTAGTGTTAGGGCTCGTTTACGCAACGACAGTTTTCTCGCTCACTAGCTTTTACTTGATCAATACTAAATCTGATGGACGCTTCTCGCCTTTACCGGAGTACGCGGCTTTCGAGTTGTCTATGCTTATTAGTAACCATGGCAACGACGCAGACGCAAATCTTCTCTTCGTGCCTCGTGACACAGCGTACGATGCTTGCAACATTTGATCGTCGATTTATGACAACAAGAAAAGAATTTTTAGTGCAGTAAAAGACGACGGAACGTTTATTGTATGCCGGCATTCAATGGTTTGTCTTCGATTCGATAGCCCCGAAATGGACGCCATGTTTGATTTTGAATACTCGCTGCGAGAAGTAATAAATAAGTCATAAATAAATAACGGTTGACTAGCAAATAGCTTTCGGCGAGCGAGAAGGCCTTTTTGCGTAAACGCGCCCTTATACCTAAATTAAAACAAAAACTAGCGAACAAACTACCGTAATTGACGGTCATAACGAATCAATTGAAACTCTTAAAAACCAAATAAAAAAAACTTCATGATGATTGGAACACCGAAGTGAATGTTGATCATATCTACCCGGCAAGAAATTAGTGCTAGACAACGAAACCAGCACAACCTTATTTTTTTTTGAGGGGGGGGGGGGGGGGACTAAAAGCTGATGATAAACCGGCTCACCATATTAAAGGTTCTTGATTGTGCAAATTTACACCACAGTGTTTTACAGGTTGGTTAAGATACCGCACTGACGCGTACCCATTTTGATAAGGTGGACGATGTTAGTACTGTCGTACTTGTACCCCTACTTTTTTTGTTTTTATCGTTACAAAGTATTACTCTAATCGACTTATCAGGCCAGCGTTCGTAAGGACCATTGTGTAAAAGTGTGGTGATAAGTGCCAACTGAAATCAATTCATTTTCAACTTATGACCATACTTTTGCCGTTTTCATTGTTGTAAAGTCAGCTGCTAAATCCCGTATCAGCCCAGTTGCAACAATGCTTTCTATGTTGCTAACGCATTCTTCAAAAGTGGGCCGGATAAGTGGGCAGGATAAGTGGGCCGGCACACTTATCCTGCCCACTTTTAAATGTTTAAACCCGGTTCAAACAAGTGTTTTAAAATAAACACTTTTTGGCACACCTAAAAAACGTTTTTAAATGCTTTACCTGAAACACATACAACAGCGTTTTACTAACAGGGTTGACTAAAAAAAAAAAAAAAAGACTTTCATTTTGCAGCACGTGCTTATTTTAAATTAAAAGAGTCGGTCAGTCAACGAAATGTCCACTGGGACTTGGTCTCCATCAGGACCAGAACGGCGATTACGTTCATTTGCCCACGCCCTATAAACATTTAACTCCCAAGATATTGAACGTCTCAAATTAACGCATTGCCTTGAATTTTGAAGCTGAAGTTCATCAGAAGTCACTTGCATATAAACCTGTTACTTACTTGAGGCTTGACTTCATTAGCCTATTCGTCACACAGGCTTACCCGGCTAAGCCATTCACCGTCCTCGTCAGAGAAAAGATTCGAAACACCCAAATCTATTGGGCAAAACTTGGCTACCATTGTGATAAATGCAGTTTGGAATTCACAACAATGAACAAGCAGTCAACAATGAACATGCACGCAGCGCCAACATGCATCTCTTGAGACGACACATTGTTATAAAACCGCAGTGAAATGGAGCATTGGCGCTGATCTGAAAGTGCTTATGTTGAACGAAAAGTATGGTCATAAGAAACTTATAGCCATACTTTTGCCACAATGTCCGCTGATAAGTGTTTTTTGGCCCACTTTTTCTTTGACAGATTCCTCGGACTGAAAGAAACATCCTCGGCCTTCGGCCTCGGACGATCTTTCAGTCCTTGGAATCTGTCAAAGAAAAAGTGGGCCAAAAACCACTTATCAGCGGACCATTGTTGCAAAAGTATGGCTATAACTATTACTTATCGTCCTACTTTTAAACAATGAACCATTGTTTAAAAGTATGTTGATAAGTGCCAACTGAAATCAATGCATTTTCAACTTATCGTCCTACTTTTAAACAATGAACCATACAATCATTGTTAAAACATTGTAAAAGTACCACGCATGTTAATTACGCTGAGCCAATTCATTTAATGAAGATTTAAAATGATTTGTATTTCTAAGTTGCAGGAAAACGGTTCAGAAACACGGTGATTTCTTAATAACAAGCTAGCCTCCGGGGCCTCTGCTACCCCCCCCCCCCCCAATCACCCACTGCAGGAAACCCTTGTTAAACATTTAAAAATTTTTTATATGGATTCGTATTGCATCGCTAAGTTAAAGGAACACGTTTCAAATTCAGGCCAGTTTCTTTATTAAAAAAAATGGCAGCTTCCTGGGCCCCTGCCCCCTAACCCTCCCACCTCAGCGGCTTTTCTCCAGAAACTTTTTTTTTACTTTTCATTTAAAATGAGTTTATGTGAAAATTTCATCTTGCAACTCACTGAGTTACAAGAATGCGTTTCAAATTCACGCCGCTTTCTTAAAAAAATGCTGGCTTCCGGGGTATCCCCTGCCTTTCAGGAGGCACTAGTTAAAAAAAAAAATTTGGGAGAAAAATCTTTTAACGAATACGTGTGAAAATTGTATCTGATTTGCTGGAAAACGTTTCAAATTCACGCAGATTTCTTAAAATTGACTAACTTCCGGAGATCGTCCCCTCCCCTTTCACCCAATGCAAGGGGTAGTTGCGACAATAATTCGTCATCTTCGTCACTAAATAGGTGAGATATCCCCAAATCCATTAGGTTATACAACATGTTTTCTGGGAAGTGTTTCAATAGCATAAATTCAGGAACACCGACGTACTAAGTAGGGGTACAAGTAATAGTTATCACCCAAATTTTGCAACAATGACCCGGCAATAAGTTGTTTTAGAATGATCTCGGGGTGCGCCCTCGGACGTATTGTTGCAGCCTCGATCGTTCTAAAACAACTTATTGCCGGGTCATTGTTGCAAAACTAGGGTGATAACTATTACCAGGAGCGCATTATATACACGTCCTCTTATATTTATGCTACTCCTGCTATTACATAATGCTAAAAACTGAAAGATAATCCAGAATATTAAAAAAGTCTTTATTAGACGAGAAACCACTTACACAAAGACAAAAGTACGCAAATATACTCCGCAAAAGTACACAAATATATTCCGCAACGTTCAAAGAGAAAATCTGATGCTTCGGTATGGCTAAATTGTAGAAAAAAAAGGAAAGTCCCTCCAGTGACGCCAAGACTATACCCCCCCCCCCCCAGAGCCTGTCTACTAACTGCAAGATCACTTTACAAAAAGTTTAAAGAACTACATGTCTTGTTGACAACAACATCCCCAGATCTATTCTGTATTACTGAAAGGTGGCTGAATTTTAAAATCTGTGACACTGCTTTGGTCAATTCTAACCTTTACGTAGTTACACGACATGACCGGAATGATGATGTTACTGGAGATGGTCTACTTGTTCTTGGCCGCATAAGCACTAGTTCAAATTGTATTTTGCAGCTTCAAAAGACGATCAGATAAGGCTTGGGGTTTACATTGTCTTTTCGAAACAATCTTTACCGATTTTTATTAATCTACTGGAAACCGGATACTTCAGCTGATGAAGATGATTTTTTCTCTAACCTACTCACGACTCATTTCAAACATAAAAATGCAATTGCTTTGGACGATTTTAATCTCCCTACCGTGAACAGGAATACAAGGCTTCCTGAGCACCCTTCTGATTTCACCTACTTATAACGATCAATTTCTTAGCTCTTACTCAGATAGTGGATTTTTCAAATCGTGGTACTAACACACTGGCCATCATTCTGGTTATGACCCCACAATTATAGCTACTTTAAATCTTCAGGCGTTTTCGGTATGAGCGATCATGATGCAGTCACCGCTGAGTTTAATATTAATGCTTTTGTTGTTCTTTAAGGAAAAATTGTGTTCAAATATGCCAATCTCTCGCTGGAAGAATTTGGTAGAGAATTGAACTCTGTCAACTTGAAAACTAGGACTATTGAACATGCCTGGGATGATTTCATTGAACTGCTTCATAAATACTTGGATCCATGCAGACAGGAGTACATTAGCCACGTTCACAAATTACCTTGGATGACATACTATCTGGCAAAATTAATTACCCAAAAAAGAAACTCTGTTCTAAATGGCTCAAGTGTGGCCTGCGTGCTATTCGTGTAGTATACCTACACTTAACAAGCAGATCATCAAGGAAACTAAGAAACTCAAAGCGTCCTATGAAAAAAAAAACTTGCTGAATCTATCATGGCTGATAGTAGACTCTTTTTTTAAACACGTAAGATTTAACAGCACTACTAGGACCCAAGTTGGTGCTTTGGAACATGATCAGGGCGACCTTACAAATGATAACACTCACAAGTGCAATATCATGGTTAAACAATTTGATAGAGCCAGTACTATCGATAATGGGTCAGTACCTCCAACTGCAAAGCACAATATTTGTACACCACCTCTTTTGTTAGACACTAAAATGCTTTCGGACACTTTTGGTAGGTTAAACACATAGGCCGGACCCGGACCTGATGGTATACTGGGAGCATTCTTCTCTCTAATCAGCAACATTATCTTGCCCGTGCTCTATACGAGAATGACGCAATCTTGTTTTGTACCTGAAGCTTGGAAGAAGGCTTTTATTTCACCCATTTTCAAGAAGGGTAATTGTTCACTGGCTAACAATTACCGACCGATTAGCATTAATGCACACCTCTCAAAAGTGTTTGAACGACTAATCAACAACCATATTTTGAAGTTCTTGGATGCTTATAACTTGTTTGAGCAAGGCCAGCATGGTTTTCGGACTGGACTGTCTACTGTTTCTAACCTACTTAGTTTCTACGACATTATACTAAAAACTTTCGATCAAAGACTGCCCAGTGATATTGTGTACTATCATCTTGGAAAAGCGTTCGATAAGGCCTGTTATTCTAAACTGGAGGTCAAATTGGGTGGGGTTGGGATTACCGGTCCTGTTGCTGGCTGA